>JAQFXM010003272.1:0-20833 GCA_034693345.1 Entomobrya multifasciata | reverse complement strand
TCAAGCCGTATCAAACTTCGTTGCCTGGCAAGTTTGATACAGCTTGACGGAACTTGACCCGATTCCTCCATGCCTAGTAGGTACACACTTGCACTTTCTTTTGGGATTTTTTAGAGATTATCTCGGTAAAAAAATCATTTTACGCATTGTTGGCTTTACTGGCAGTAATTTTACATTTAAATAAAATGCAAAACAGTAAAAACAAAGTCATTTAAAACTAATTTTTTCTTGGCACTGGTGACTGGCTACAGAAAACATTCTAAATCTCAAACAATTTAAAACATTTTAAGCTTCCTAATGACCAAAAATAAAGTAAAGCCCAGTGCTCAAAAAGCCTTAATCAATCAAAGCAGCATTTACTTTATCCATTCAAGATCATAATTTATGTTAAATTGCACTTGTATTAAAATTGTATCTGTTTTTATTATTCTGTCAACAAAACAAAGTTGTCTACCTGCCACCAAGTGCGTGGGCGTATTTTACACAACTAATCATTTTCACTTAAAAGTTTGTTTACTCAGGTGAGTAGTGAGTAAAATGCAAAACAGTGACGTGCTCTGTGTGTCTGTGTTTATTTAAATCATTCATTAATCTTAATCATCATTTATCAAATGCAAAGCACCTGACTAATAGGCACATACATTTTTTAAATAAAGATAATCATAATCACCGGAAGTGCGAACAAGACAGTACTAAACACACCACACATACTACACTGCACTACGCACATTTATCATAATACCTTGACAGGCTAAACAAACAAAAAAACATAATATTATTGTTGTTTGGCTCAAATAACGAAACATGTCATGTAAAAAAAAGATAATCAAATTTTTCCTGTAACATCACAATCGACCTTTTTGGAGTCTTAATTGTTAACTTTAATTGTTTAAGATCTTTTACGATCATATCTTCCATTTTTACATGATTTTTCCGATAAAACTTTTAATTCAGTAAAAGATATACCCACAAAACATTGAAATATTCTTGTCATTGGCTAATAATCAAATAATCATATTCAAGATTTTTTTATTGCATTGTTAACTATCAATCGTGTAATCTTTCTTTTTTTATTGAATATTTCTACACCATCATTTTTACCAAAAGAAATGGAAAGTTTTAACTTGAGAATTTTATAGATAAACTTTTCAAGTTTAACTGTTGAGGTTTTCATAGAATTTTCTACTTTTATTGCTAAAAATGCTTCGCACTTGATTACTACCGCTTTGTTACTAATTATTGTTCTACACTTCTTTGCTATTTCCTAATAAAAAAATAGTTTCACATTGTTAAACAAGCCGCTACTTTGCTTGTCATATCACTTGAGTCTCAAAGTTGACAATTTAATTGCCCCCTTTTTTCCCAACTCAATTCATTTCATACGCAACTCATTTTTTAAAATTTTAATAGTTCTTCAAACAAACCTTATAATTAATTAATTAGCTAATACTCCTTTACACGTAATAATTATTATAAAAATTTTAATTTTCAATTTCCATTTTCAATCATTAGATCATTTTTCTACACACAAAGCCATTGTCCTGCCGTATTTCTACTCTACCGGTGCGGTTTTTTTGTGAATGTGACTTAACTTTAAAGAAAGTGAACTATAAAAAATTATAGCCAATAAACAATTACTAGTTTCTTTATTGTTAGAAACGTAGTCAGTACAAAAACGGAAATCATTAGACGCACTGCAAAGGAAAAATATATATCTTCTAACGACAGCCGCGTCTAAAAAAATAAATTCTTGCAAGTTAAGTGAATTGACAACAATACAGCAACAATCGTCATCCTCTCTGTCAAAGTTAAACTTGTTGTAAATTTTTTTGTCTGTACAGTAAACGAACAATTAATTGTTTTTTTTCTTGTAACTTAAGCTGAGTTTCAGTCAGAGAGTATATTTTTACCCTTGAGTGATTACATTGTTAAAAGTACAGTCAAAAGTGACAGTGATATATAGTGGACTTGTACACAGAAGACAAGAATATTGGCATTGTTGAGATATCACAGGGCTATTATTTATCAGTTTAGAGCTATACAGGTAGTAAGTAAGGTGCACATAATAATTTTAAAAAATGTGCGTGCTGTGGTGTTAGTGAGATAAATGGAGGTATTACGTTACTTACGTGTTACGTTATTTACGAGAGTGTGTGATGTGATTTTAACCCTTTGATTTTTTTTCAATATCGTAATATCCTTCGCTGTCATAATCAAATTCACGAGACAGTTTCATTTTTATTCTTAAAGTGTCAACATGATTACAACAGAATCCTCAAAGAGAAGAAGGGGATACAATAGTTGTAAAACTTTCGGAAATAATTTTTCGGGGAAAATGAGAAGTACACAAAATAGAACATTTCATTGGCTATTAGCCATTGCAATAGTGTGCGTGGGTGGAATAAGTGAGTGTTCCAGTAAACCTGAACCGGAGGAAGGAGGCTACTTTTTATTTACACCGCCTTTTGGAGGGAATAAGCCGCCGAAGGAGGTGGTCGCTAGTAGAAGGAGTGGTGGGGACAATAATGATGTAAGATTTAAAGGACCTTAATTGTGTAATCACTGTGGTCTAAATAAGATTGAAGTTAGATTTGATAGAGGTTTCACCAAAGTCACCAACCTCAGAATATGAATGACTGAAAAAGTAATTATCTTGATTTATTTTCAGATAACCTCTGGGTCCCAGCTTAGCATCTCCCCATCCCCTGCTGAAACCCTTTGGGTAGGCTCGCATAAAATAAATTGGAGCCCTCTCCCAATTTTCGAACGTTTCCTCAACTCAAATTCCTACAATGAGAAAAAAGAATACGCTGCTCAAGCCCGTAAATATGACCCCCAAGATCTTCCTCGTTCTTCTCCACAAACCCAAACCCAAGAACCAATCACAACATACTCCCCCCCTATTCCCTCTGATCCAAGTGATTCCTTTTCTAAAAAAGGTTTATTTGGATTCGGTGGTGGTCGCTCTAAACCACGTTCACAGAAAAAGTCCCTTTTCCACAATCCCCACCACGACTTTTCTAATAAATTCTCTTCAGGAGGATTCTTCTCCGGTCTGGGTCCATTTGGCCCTCAAAATGCCCCAAAAATTAGACCACCAAAATTTTCAAGCCCTATTGCAGAACGTCGTTCCTCCTCCATTCAACCTTCAGATTCCGGAAGGGACTATGCAGTTCCCCCAACTAGTCAAACCCCAAACACTACCCCATCTCCCCAAGAATATCGACAAAGTTCTACCAGAAATACTATCCTTATAAGTCCTCCACAAGCTGTATATGCTCTTTCAACCCCCGGACCCAGTCTAAGTCCAATTATTGATCGCCTTCGACAAATGACGGAATGGTCCCGGTCCAAACAAAGTCAAAAGCCGGAAGTATCCTCATCCTCTTTAATAAAAAAGGAAGGTCATAGCCAAAGACAAGTAGATCCTGCCTTAGATCGCAAGCTTCGTCTGAAAAAGCTTTTGAGAGAGGGTCTCGGAGGCTCAGAATCCCCCAAGAAAAAATCTCATAAAAATAACATTGCAGACATCATTTTATCTAATGACGATGATGACACAACAGAAATTATAACAGGGACCAAACTGACAGTTCAAGAGTCCAAGGACAGTCCAAGAAAAAGCCGATCTAAGCCTGTGTCAGTTACCAAAAGGAAAAGAAAGTCACGCGGAAGAAAAGTCAGCAAAGAGCTTCAGCAACGAAGAAAAGTCCAAAAGCAACGAGAGCAGCAGCAAAACAGTCAAGAACAGGAAATTCGGCCCCGGTCCCAAGCTTATCAACTTGAAAGGCCTCGGAATTCCGAACTCATTGTCCTTCATCCAACAAACGCCGCTTTACTCAAAGAACCTGTAGAAGTTCAGCAGCAGTATCGGAAGAGAAATTCCGAATTAAAAAGAAAAGATAAGCAAATTGACTTGTTCCAAAACAGGGGAGACTCTGATGTAGCCGCAGCAGTTAATCGAGAAGGTCCAATATCATTCAGATTTGGTCCAGAAGATGCGAAAGTATCGCCATACTATTAATAATTAATTAAAAAACTAAATTTTTACTAAAAAACCAGTCAGGTAGCAAAAAATAATATATTTTAATTGTTAATCAATTTTTAAAATCTCTGCTGCTTTTTTCATTTTTATAAAGATGCAAAATGAAATGAAAGGAAAATTTACTCTCATTTTCCTTTCTTTTTTCAATGAAGATACGCTTGTCAAAATATTCAAAAAATATATATACTATCAGTATCTGCAACAATGCATCTATTGTTAACTATCAATACAACAAAAATACAAAAAAAACTATATTTATTTATTTCGAATGTTTCCGTATTAAAAAAAATTAAAGTTCACTGACTGTTACGATAAAAAAAGGAGAAGCCCTTTTTGAAAGGGAAAATAAGGAACACAAAATCAACAATCAAATTAACTGATTGTTAGTAATAGTCAGTGCTTCTTCTTTTCAGGAAGATTAACAGATCGTGTGATAGAATAGAGAGAAAAGCTATAAATCATTTTTTTGTATTTTTTATACCAAAATATTATAGATATAACTTGACGTACTGTTATAATGAATGATTATCTAAAAAAGTACAAGGTGCTAAATAATCTATCTCTCAAAAAATATTATAGCGCAAGCCAAAAAAACAACTAAACAAAATTTTTGTTCATTGTTGTTATTTTTTTAAATGTTAAACAATTCAACATGAAATTTGTTGAGTAGTATACGCTTTACATTTAAAAGAAGAAGAAGCGTTTCCAGAAGAATGAGCATCAATGCTACTTGGATAGGTATATAAAATGCATGATGTTTTATGCTGAATGCATATGCGGTTTGGTCTTCATTTTTGCCTAAAAACACAAATTTCAATTGCAACTTGCAACAATGAAGTGAACAATGGTATTATATTTTTGGTGATACTGATAATAAACATGAAGTCCCTCTTGTTGTTTACCATGTTATCTTAGGCTTATCAACTGTAGCTTTTAGAGTGTAGTAGCAAGTACTCAGGCTAGAGTACAAATTGTTATAATTATCAGATTTTATAGCTTTATAAATAGCAAGTACCGCTGTTACCCACTTTAATTATAGTGTTGTTGTAGATAAATAATTATAGATTTAAAGACACATTTTTTGGATTGTAACACTGGCATACTGACTGATAAAAAGGCAACCACTTTTGATTCATTTTTAGAAGAAAAATTGAATGTCGAATTTGTTTTGGTTGTAATTTTTTGTGAGAGTTGTAAATTTAACTTGTGTACAATGTAACATACATACGTGTTAATGTGTGTCGTTTCTAAAAATTCTATAATGGGATATTATGTTATGATAATTTAATTTTATAGTTAAAGTTAAAACGTATAATTTTTGGTTTTAAGAATTGATTAAATTTTTCTTTTGGTTTTTTTGGTTTTGTTACGCGATTGGTATTGATATCTCCTAAAAAACCGCAAAATGAACTTTGTAAACTTGAAACATACATATCTAGAAAGGGTATATTTAGTAGAATGTGATATTACGTGTTTTGTACATTGAATATTTTAAACCTTTTGTGGTTTTTTGAAGGAAATAAAAAAATGCGTAAAAGTATAAGTGATTGTTTGAAACAAAAAATTATTGTGCCGGTATGGCATGCTCGACCGATCATCGCATTAATACTTACATTACAAATACGATAGCCGTATAATAAAAAATTAACTTTAATTTTTATGATTTCCTTTTTATTTTTGGTCGTTTTGATACTTTGGATTTGCTGTGCATGTAATATATTTCAAAAAGTAAAGTTATTGGATTGGACAGCATTAAAAAATGGGTTGTTATGTCATGTCTTATTTTCTGGTACGTGCGAAAAACTTAATATTTTTTTACAAGTTTTAAGTTTAGTCGTAGCGTAGCACGCACCTCAGGAATTCACTCAAGTGAATAAAGGAATCGTAATAATAATCGGAACTGCTTAAATGTACCATTTAATTATCACTTTCAAAATATTACGCAATGCAAAAAGTTCAGTCGACTGGGTTCTTAAAACTTATCATTTTACGAGTTTGCTGCACTGCTCTAATTTCAGCTTTTCGAGAGAAAAAAAAACTGAAAAAAGAGCAGATTAGTTTAGAGCAATTAAGCAAATGGTACAATTTGTATGTGTAAATTGCCAGCTGCCGTGTGTGGTGTCATGTCATATCATCTGCAATGCGCATTGCAAATTGCTACGCTTGCGCTGTTCCCAAGTAAAAACGGCTTGTTAAAAAAGCAAACATAAAAAAAATTAGTCCATCGCACGAATTGTTGCATTTTTTAAAAAGATTATAAAATTTATTGCTTATCAATTGCATTTTTTGATGTTATCATTTTTGTACTGCACTGCTGGTAGCGACTTGAGACCAGGTTAATACGCATGATAACGGTTTTTACAGCTTTTAAATTGCGTGATGTGTAATTCGCTAATGTGCACCTTTTTTAGTTTCAAATATTATATTTTTTCTCTTAATCCTTATCCAATGAAACTATTTATGTGAACAAATTAAGACTAAAATGAATTGTATAATAATTTGGTTTTGATTTTCTTCCTGGTGCGTGCATTGCGTGGATGCAAGAAAAAAAAGTCCTGACTGGTTGATTTAAACGAATTGACTTTATTCTTCACTGGGACTTCCTTGAGAATAAAAAACTGAATTAGAGGACAGCTTTAAGTCACAAATAATTATCAGTTTGATATGTGTGGCGAAATTTTCAGAAAAAATTCTTAGTCAGCAGCCTGAAATGATTAACATTAGTATATACCAATAATTAAATTAGGACAGTTTATCTGCTTTCTACACTCAAATTCCTTTGATGATTATGAATTAAGATTTATAAACAAAATGGCATTTTATTGATTTACCTGTATTTCATCTATCATCTCCTTTAGAAATACATTTACTTTTGTGAAATTGAGCTTCTATCTAATCTATAGACATTAGATTTAATATTTAATCATCAGTTTATCATTTATGGTGCCAGATTACACATCAGTGTCATATTGTTTATCACTGACCATCTTAATGATCATCGTGTATCTATCTTGTATGATGCGATGTCTGTTGCTAACATTTTTTAACGACTGGTTGACAAACCCTAGAAATTAAAATAATACACAGGCATCAAAAAGCTTTATTCCATTTTTAGGCAAAGCGCTAACAGAATGCTCTCAAGTTAACTAAACATGACCACACGAGTACTTGACTGCCTAATTGACTGATAGTTAAATATAATAGTTTAATGCAGTTTTGCGACTGATGCATGTTGGATTATATGACATCTACAATTCTGGGATATGGCCCACTACGCATCTATTGACTGATTAATTGTGAAAACACTGTGTAAAATTTTTAACAACGCTTTACCGTAAAAATTATTATTTGAAAAATGTAACATTAAACATTTTTGCTGAAATGCAAAACTACAGTAATCTCACGCGCAGATTTATTGTATTGTATCAAATCTGTCACAATATTTTCTTTTAATTGTCGATGAACTCTAATTAAAACTGTCATTTTAATTGCTCGTAATGTTTTGCAAATTGCAATTGATACAAATAAATCATACATGATTCTTTGAGCATTACAATAGTCATAATTACTACGTACGCTGCTTTAAATTCCTTACGGCAGAACATTACCAAATGAACTACGTTTTCTTGACAAAATAATATAGTACTTTACTTTAACATAACCCCACCCCAACCAATCCCAACTATACTACTTACATCATGACATGACCTGCTACAAATCGCACAATCATGAATGACATGCATTTATTTTCTCTTTAAATCAAAAACACATGCAATTTACACAGATACGATTCTATTTCACATGTTTTTCTCACACAGCACAGCAGCAGGTCAGCATTATGTTATGCCTTCTGTCACTGTCACATCATCCAATCATAATCACCCCTAAAGAATTTATTATTCAACACAGTAATTATCTTAACCTGACTTGTGACTAAACTTTAAAAACAGTCATTTGCGGTCGGTGGCTTCACTTCTGACTTTACTTCACCAACCAAGCCAACAATTTTTCTAGTGACTATTCACTCTTGTCACTTCAAAATCTCTCATCATAGTCATCATACAAAAAATTTCCTCTACCTACAAGCAGCTAATTTGCTATATTGTTGAAAGGCTCAACTATTTTACATTGTCATCATCATCCTCACTTCATTAATATCACTTTTAAATGAATGAACTAATACCTTCATATAACTTGATCATCAATATCACTACCAAGTCGAACCACACACTTTAACAATACAAGAAAAACATAACAATAAGTTATAAATTCCTACTTTGTGTCTTTGCTCTCTGCTCTACAATTAACTATTATGTAAAACCCTTCTTCTTCGTGACTCTTTTTCCACACATGATTTTTTATCTATAGCTATCATGAAATTACTTCCTTTCCCTTTTATAAAAACAACAAGGCTATCATAAAAACACTATAAAGCTATAATGCAACTTGTAATCATAATCCTCCCACTAATTCTACCACCAATTATTATTAGAATTAGAAGAATACCACGTACATATAAATGTAACACATTGGCTTATATAACAATTCCTACTTTACTGATTGACATAAAACATTGAATGAAATACAAAGTATGATTGAGAATGAGAGTGAAAAAAATTGTTTATTTATTTTAATTTTTGCTTGAAAAGAGGAAACGCGTTGCATTTCATTTCACCACTTTTTTATTTTAAAAATTATTTCATAATAGTTCACATTTCAAACCGCTGTAGTGTGCAGCCACACTCACCAACAAAATATTTTTATAACTGCTGGGTTTAGTAAAATTAAGAAAAAATTAAGTGGATTTAAAAATTATATAATTTTTTATCAGTTGTATGAACGTTACTATTTGGTTGGGATATTGGATTGGATGTCACGAAGGTGCAGAAAAAAGGGGATAATGATGGCGTGTGCCGCGTGCCCGACTAAATACTTTTTTCATTCATTGGTTGGTCATCATGCGATGATGAGACCATGCTTACCTGCATTCCAATAATTTGCATAAATTATAATTTGTGTGGTTGTGTGATGGAGTGTATAATATTTTAATTTGACCAAAATAAGTTTAAAAAATTAGCAGCAGAAGAACTAGTTCCTAGTTTGAATAAAACAGCAAAACTTATATAAAGACTTGAGGCATGTGAGTTATTTGAAAACATTTGTCAACTTGACTTATTGACGGTAAGATGTTAGCCGTATCATTTGATAATGGTGCGGGTGTGGAAGGTGGAGGTGGAAGAGTGACAAATAGTGGAGATAATGTGGTAATGTCGGAAAAGTGTTTAAATAGAAAAGTGCCAAATAGAAGAATAATTAGAAAGAGTGGTTTCTGGATTTGTGCAGTGTTTCCAGTGATTTTAGGACTGATTTTGTGTTTTCCGGATGGCACCCACGCGGGAAGAACGAAGAAGGATGGGGGAAGCAAAAATGGGAATTTTTCGCAGAGTCCAACAAATCAAGTAAATAAAACAGCTAATCATTTTGATTGTTTTTTGGCAAGGACCAATTATCTATAAAAATGTATTTGATAATTTTATAGGAAGAAGCCCACAATAAACATGATACTTCATCAACCAGCTCCAGTTCAACTGGGAACGACTTTTGGGTTGGTTCTCATAAACTTGAGTTTAAGCCGCATCCCCTTCTCATGCCCTCAACCCAATCACCCATAACCTCCCAAATTCCTATTCCAATTATTGAGCTAGGTCAACCCACAACCTCCGCATCCTTAACATCCTCCTCCAATGAAGCCGGAGAAGTTAGCGATGACCTTTCTGAAGCCGCTAGTACCACCGATGCCGAAGAAGGAGAAAAAGGGAAAGGAAAGCCCAGAAAAAGCAGAGGAGGTCGGAAAAAAAGCAGAGATCAAAGAAGAATGGCTCATAGAACACTTTGGTCCCGGGGCATCCTAAATTCTGGGGCGTTTCCTAATTCTACTGCGACAAGTAGTGCACCTTATGTAATGAGTGGTTTTCAAGGAAATCCATATTTTTTACATAATCATCACCAATTACAGCAGCAGCAACAACCTGTTATTTTAACAGCTGGAAGTATGTTAAGTCCCCAAAGTCCCCTTCTCATTCCACCCCTAACTAATGGCCGTAATGACAACAGTTTTCATGGAAGCTCTTCAACTTGGAATATTAATCATCCTGGAAATCAAGGTGGCGGTGGTCGGATTGTTGGAAACCAAATGCAGCAACAAGCCCAAGCAAGCTATATACCTCAAAATAGTGGAAGTAGCAGTAGTAGTAGCAGTCAAGAGTCCAGTCAACAGGTACAAGGACACTATGCCGCTCCACCTTCCCCCGGGGGAGCAGGGGGTGGTATGTATACTTATCCCGAGTTTCTTCAACATCACCAACAGCAAATTGCTCAACAGTTGGGATACTCTGCTCAATTTGCACCTCAACAGCAACACAGCCTTCAACAGCCGCAAATTCCTTTACAGTTTCCTCCAGTTATGCAGGGACCGGGTGGTGGGGGACAGCCTTATCCAATGATGCCCTCAGGACCTGAATACACTGCGCAGCAAAGCTTGTCGCCAGTTGTGGTCAGTAGTAATAATGGTCCTGTAATGATGTACATGGCTCATGGAGGTGGAAGTGGAGTGGGGCAAGTGCCTTCGGTAAGATTTTCTGCAATTTATTCATTTTTGTTTTAATCAACGACTTCGTTAAACTTTGACCTGTCATTTCAAATATTTTAGGCATCTGGACCAATACCAGTAAAGCCATTCAACATCAACGAAATCTCTTCTATGGGATATCCTCCACATTTGCAGTATAATCACTTATCATCAGGACCTGACTATTCTCAAAGTCCTCCATCTCATCATTCAGATTCTCATCAACATCAAAATAGCGGTGGTGGGGGTGGAAGCAGCAGTGGAAAAAGCACAACAAATCCCCAATATTTCCGAAATAATTTTCTGAGAATGTTTATGGATAAGCTTGTCAATGTAGGAAAAGTTTTACCAATTCCTTTTGTAACGAAATATGCGACATCGCCATCAGCGTCTCCTTATCCTTATCAACAACAGGTGCAACAACAGTACCAGGGATATGGCAGACATGGTCATTTTAGCAGAAGAATGAAGTAAATAAAATGTAAACTAAATTATAAAAAAAATTATAGTATACAAATAAATAGCTTATTTTGTATGTACAAATAATATGTATTTAAATATTATACTTTTGATTAAAATTAAACTTGAGCTTTTATTTCGTGGAAAGGATTACCTATTTAACATTATTATGTTGGGTTGTTTGGATGGTAAAAAATAATTGTAGTAATTTTTGTTCATTGTCAATGATAACCTGTAATGATAAGATAATTATAGTATTTTATTGAATAAATACTTTATTTTGAGGATAAATACTATTTACTAGTTTTTGCTCCTAAAAAGTTTAATTTTTAAGTATGGAAAACTTCCAACCGAACTTTTTCTTGACCGTTGCATTGCCCTTCACCCTTTTTGTGTGCATGTGTGCATTTAGGTATTAGACAAAAATACTATTAAATGGAACTGCGTGTGCATTTCTGTTTTTTAGTAGTAATTTTTTACTATAAAAGAAAATTGCTATATTTACGAGAGAAAGTAATTATTGGAGTAAATAAATTGCCTTGTATTCAAAACTTTTCTTTATGTTTAGGTCGAGTGAACGAACCCGGAATAGGTATATTGAACAATTTATATACAATCATCAATATTTTATTGAAAAACCTGCAATTAAAATGTTTAATCACACCAATTACTTACTTTTCATGCGTATAAAAGCAAGGTGATTTTTTTGATTAGGCTCATTCATATTTGTGCTGCAGGTTTCGATTTTTTTTAAACATTAAAAATGAAGGTTGTCAATTTTAATTGGTTTTGTTTATGGGTGACGATCTTTTCAAAAATATCAGCCTTGGGATCGATTAATTCTCCTATAGATACGAAGTGGCCCTGTTGCTACGATATAACCGAATGTAAAAATAGATTGATGGTAAAAATGACCACCTATTTCATTCTATCATTTTCCAACACTTTTAACTCCCAGTTTTACCAACAATTACCAATTGGACTTATAGATCAAGACCAACCAAGAATTTCCATTCATTTCTCCTTCCATGCTAACAGCACAATCCTCGAATTAAATTTAACGTTACCTCTCCACTTAATTAAAAGTTCACAACTTAAAAATCCAAAGGATTCATCTCGTAAAGTATTTCTATTTACTCAAATTCCCCCATTGTCATCATCCAACTATGCAATCAGTATTTATTACACAATTTTAAAGAAACTAC
Source organism: Entomobrya multifasciata (assembly GCA_034693345.1). Taxonomy (NCBI): domain Eukaryota; kingdom Metazoa; phylum Arthropoda; class Collembola; order Entomobryomorpha; family Entomobryidae; genus Entomobrya; species Entomobrya multifasciata. The sequence continues at coordinate 8,499 of JAQFXM010003272.1, read as the reverse complement.
GCCACTCATATGACCCTTTCCACATATTTCTTATCGATATTTCAAACATTTACCACAACACCAACCTAAATATCCAAGAGGAACAAATCGATCAATTTCATTTCGTAGAAGAATTTGACGCAAAAATATGTCTTATTTTAAATCATGATGACAACGACACTCCACGTTGCCCCTATACCCACAGTCCGAAAAATTTACTTGGCTATCCAACAAAAATCTTCTCCAAACTTGCAGTTCGTTCCAAACAGATAAACAGTAAACAAACTTGTATCTTCAGTGTCGCCGACCCCAACTCCAAAAGCATTTACCCCTTTTGCCATCCAGAATTCCATGTAATCAAGACCCTCAGCACATATCTCAACTTTACCCCAATTTATCATTCTTATAATCAACTTGGCAGAATCTCTGTAAAAAGTGGTGTTATTCCTTACGCCGTCCACACCTTATCCTCACCCTTGTCTCCAGGTCGACACTACTTCATACAAGAGTACCAGCCTCCCTTCAAAGTAATCTACTGCTTGGATAAAAGGTCCACCTCGGAATCATCATTTTCACTAATATTAAAACATCTACAAAATCCAATCAACATCTTATCATCTTTTCTCGTTTGGACACGACCATTTGACACGTGGACATGGATATTTATTCTCATTTTATATCAACTTTGTCCACTGATTTTAGCTTCTGGTAAATTTTTCAAAAAAATCACATGCAAAGCCATCTCTCTACCCATTACCTTAACAGCTATCTCGAAACTTGGCAAATTACACATTGTATCCCTCTCCCTACTTGCCATTATTTTAACAGCTTTGTACGAAAGCAAAATAACTAGTGAAGCTATCCAACCGCCACCTATCCCACGATTTCAAAACGTAAAAACATTATTGCTCTACAACTATCGAATTTACTATCTTAAAATGTTTGCCTCTGCAGAAGAAGTGTTGACTGGCATGTTTTTCAATTATTTTAAAATTAATAAGTTAATTGGAAATGATAATCATAAAAAATTCCTAGATAATTTTTACATCTTGACTACAAATGGTTCACCAAGTTTAGCTATGAGTGACCCATCAAAAAAGATAATTACTTATGCATTGCCTTGTCAACATAAACGTTATATTTTGGAACTGGAAAAGGTGGAAGATAACCAAGTGACCTGCAAGACAACCCTTGAAGATATGGACTTACGGTCAATCTCAAGTTGGCTATTGTTTAGAAAGGGAAGTTGGGGGATTTTAAAAAGTTTCAATTTATTTAGACAAGTTGGAATACTTCAGTATTGGTATGATAGGGAGCATTGGTTTAATGAATGGGCTGCTGAAAATCAAATGGCACATAAAAAGGAAAGGGTAAAAAGGAAAGAGGTATATACCGTGGGTGGTGGTGGGGGTGTTGGCAGCGGAATTGTAAAATATCAGTGTATTTTAAACGTGTGGATTTGTATGATGACATGCGCTAGTTTTCTTGTTTTTGGGGAAATGCTATTCAAAAAGTTTGTAAATTTGTTAAGTATAGGTAAAAGAGGAATTAGAAGGAGAAGAAGAAGACGAAACAGACGAAGAAGAAGGAAAAGAGGAGGTAATAAATATAAATATTTTAAAGAGAACGGAAATTTAATAAGGAAATACACGCGTTTTAGAAATAAAATCAGAGATATGTTTAAGCAGATTGTTATGCAAAGTAAAAAATAATTTCTGTCATCGAGTAAAACTGCAAGTGCACTTGTGTGTATCTGACAGACTACGCTTGAGTGTGTTAATTGATAGCAACAAGTAGATTAATTTAATGTTACGCAAGAGACAACTACTTTTGCTTGTGTAAAATAAAAGAAGTTTAATTGATAAATTGAGGGTGAGACTCGACCGAGTATGGTAGCTAATAATAATAAACCAATAGGTTGGGTAAAAAAATGGCAGGGTTGACAAATAGGAATAACTAGCATGATAGTTAAAATAGGTTCATGCAGTAGTACCTGAAAAGTTTGGATGATAAAATAGTAAATAAAACAATTTTGAATTGATTTGGCATGTCATTTTTAAAAAATGTACAATGATAACTCCATAAACAAAAAAGATTTCCCATTGCAGGTTGTCATTATGCACAGGTAGACCACAAGTGTGGAAACAAGATGAAGCACTACGCAACTAATCAAACAGCAAAAGGTTAGACGAATATAACTGTGATCGATGAAATAAACCATATTTTACAGTAAAGGAGTAATATGCAACGTTCCTTTAAACATTATAAATAAAACTGAAAACTAGCAATTAACATTGAAATCCCATAACTATGACAATACTGATTTCGAAATTCAATAATTTCACTTTTTTCTTATGCCATCCCTTGAATAGTTGAAAAACAATTAATGATGACATAAAATAATACACCCCAATAATTACCCGTTTATTACTGTTACTGTGTGACATTACGTGACATGGTTTGATTTGACATTGCTAAATCGATTTTAATTTGTATAATAATTAAATTATTATCACAATTCCCTTGCTCTTAATTAAAAAATTAAAACCATGCACATGCATTTTTATGTAGCATTTTTCAACTTACACGTGCACTTATACTACACCTATGCACTAATGCAAGACATTGGATAACATGGAACTACTGTTAATTGACCAATGTATTTATTACGTTACTCTTAATTGTTTTCTAATTCATACCTTCAATAAAGTTACAAAACCTTTTGTTTAGTATTAGTTCAAAACAACTACCTACAACATACATGCTACATACATTTACGCAGTTTGTAAACCTTGTAATCTTAACTCATTTTTTCTCAAATATTTTGAAATTTTCTATCTTTTTTCCTTTCATCAAAGCTAAGAAAATTGCAAATTTGCCAGGAGCAAAATTTATTGAGATATCAAATATCATCATCATATCATCATCCATACCGCACACAATACAAAAACACATACATACATAAATTCTCCCACTGTCATTTCCTCACTCCATTTCCTCCGTCATGTCAAGTCAGCCACCTAAATATATATATGTACATACACTCATTCATTCAAGCACATTCAGAACATTTAAACAAGAGCTCTTAGTAATTAAATGGCAATAATACATTCATCACTGTACCATTAGTTGCATCACCAAAAAAATTCCCACAATACAAAAACAAACAGTAACATTATACCCAGTGCACACGCTTTTGTTCTTTAAATAAAACAAATTCTATTTCTAGAGAAAAAAAGGAAAATTGCAACAAGAATAATCATAAAAAGAAATAAAAATCCTAGATATTATTTTTTTGTACACACTCTTGTGTTACAATTACAATGACGGGATGGATGACAATTAGGAAATGATAGGTAGCTCCTCTCTCTCTCTATACCTTATATCCACAATCCACAATTTACTATTATAGAACAAAAAGAAACACAGAAGAACACCTACACATAAAACACTGTCTAGTAACAGTAGCGTCGCAATTAGCTAAATAAATTCTCATTTAAGTTATACACGCTTTCTTCATAATGATTCAAGACTGGTTGAAGTTGAAACAATCACATATTTTTTTTAATCAAGTTGGCTTGGCGGTGGTTGGTGATAATGATGATGGCAACGATGACGATGATGTATCATAGTTATTATTTCCGAGATTATCAAATGAAAATCATGTAATATTGCTACATTCTCACTCTCAACTCAAGAATCTCGTTTTTCCTCTCATTTCCTTGTCTGACGCTTAGTATCTCTTTGACAATGATCCGTGTTTGTGGTTAAAGTTTTCTTGTTTGTTTTTAATTCATTAATACTAGTTTTTTTAAACGTATAAAAAACAATTAATTATATTTTTTGAGGTGATTATTTTGTGAGTGAATGAAAGAAAAAATTTGAACATACAAATTTTCAGGAATGCTCACCATTTTTTTGGTTGCTGAGCCCCCATCCACGAAAAATATGATGTTGTTGAGTGCACTCACTTTTATCTGAGAAATGCGAATATTTCTGACATCCCGTTTTCTGTTTCCGGTGCTCCTCGTTCTGCTCACAAACTGTAGACTAGGTGATTTACACAGCAAACGAAGACGATTGGATAATCATCATGGTGGTGACAGTGCCAGTGGTCAGCAGAGAGATGGTCATGGTGACAAAAGTAAAAAAGACGAAGATGAGAGGGGAAGTGGTGGTCGTGAACAAGTGATGTTGGGTGTCCCGATTCTTTACGAGCAACGGAAATATGTGGCAAAGGAGCTTGGCATTGATCCCAGACTTATTATGGGGAATATGCAGGATTATGTGTTTCGGGATAGGTATCCTGATAAGCAGGGAAATGATTTGGAGAGTGAAGGAAAGTCCTTGTTGAGTGGTGGTGGTGGTCCAGCGTTGAAAAGGATGAAGAGGGGAATTATATGGAATAAAATTCAAAAGGTTAAAAAGGGAATTCAAAGAGTGCAGAAGAAATTGGTTAATGTGAAAAATCAAATCAGAAAATTGATAAAAGGTTGGTGTCTTTTATAAATTCGTTTTTATATCAATAAAAGTTAAGGTGTATGTTTTACATGCATGATTTTTTTTGAACAGGATCGGATCATTCAACAGAGAAACCTAAATATCCAACGACTGCAGGAGATGGGGGTCCAAAATACAAAGGAAGTAGTGGAGGTAGTACTGGAGTGGGATGGGGATCCGGGGATAGTGGTAAAGGATCTGGGGGAAGTTCTGGAGGTGGCTGGGGATCTAGTGATAGTAAGGGATCGTCCGGTGGAAGTTCTGGAGGAGGTGGCTGGGGATCTGGATCTGGGGGTAGTAAGGGATCTTCAGGAGGAGGAGGAACTGGGTGGGGCCAAGGAGGAAATTCGGGAAGTAGTTCACATGGTGGAAGTAGTGATGAGGGAGGATGGAAAGAAGGGAAGGGATGGGACGATCAAGGCGGCGGAGGGGGAGGAGGAGGCGGGGGAGGGTATAGTAGTAGTAATATGGGATATAGCAGCCCAGTTGGTGGCTACAGTGATCCTCCAAAAGACAGCTATGGAGCTCCTCCACAACAATCTTATCAACCTCCAAGTCCACAAGGTGGATATAGTGCACCAGCGAGTCCACCCGCAAGTAGTTATGGCCCACCGCCGCCGCCAAAAGAGAGTTATGGACCTCCACAAGGAGGTTACAGCGCCCCAAGTCCACCTCCTCCACAAGGAGGATACAGTGCTCCAAGTCCACCAACAGAAAGTTATGGACCTCCGCAAGGTGGATATAGTGCCCCAAGTCCACCTCCTCCTTCTGGAGGATACGGCGCACCAAGTCCACCTCCTGCTCAGATGTATGGTGCCCCACAAGGTGGTTACAGTGCTCCCAGTCCACCGCCACCTTCAGGAGGATATGGAGCACCCAGCCCACCTCCCGCTCAGATGTATGGTGCTCCCCAAGGAGGCTACAGTGCCCCCAGTCCCCCTCCCCCTCAAGGCGGTTACAGTGCACCAGAACCACCAAAAGAAATGTATGGAGCCCCTCAAGGTGGATATAGTGCACCAAGCCCCCCACCACCTTCAGGAGGCTACAGTGCACCAGAACCACCAAAAGAAATGTATGGAGCCCCAAGTCCACCACCACCAGAGGGAGGATACAGCGCTCCCAGTCCCCCACCCCCTTCAGGAGGGTATAGTGCTCCAAGTCCCCCAAAAGAAATGTACGGGCCCCCACCAACACAAGGGGGCTACAGTGCTCCAAGCCCTCCTCCTCCAGCACAATATGGTCCCCCAAAACCAAGTTATGGTCCTCCTCCTGCTCAAGGTGGTTATAGTGGTGGTGGCGGTTACGATAGTGCTCAAGGAGGCTATGCTGGAAGTGGAATGCCAAATAGTAGATCATCCACTGAGCCAAGGGATAGCAGTAGTAGTAGCACTTCAATTTCACCAAAATACTCCAAGTGGGCCCCACCACCTGCTCCTTCCCGAAACCAGCAGTCAACTTCCCCACGACCTAAGAGCTCTCCATATGCCAACAGCTATAGTAATAACCGTCACCCGTCAGCTTCAGCATCAGCACCAAGTTCAAAAAAACCGAGTGCGGTTCGTTCAAGTAGAGAATTAGAGATGATTTCACAGAGATTTGATACCAAATCCTTCTTTTCATTGAGACGCAAAAGATAAACTTATTCATAAATGTAATTTTAATCATAAAATATTAATTCATAAAAATCATTTCAAATTAATTATTATATTGATATTGATACAAAATAATTGATTATTAGCAAACTAAAGATAATTAGTTAAATGACTGGGTTTTAAAATTCTGTGTAAATATATTTTATTCCTTTCCAAAAAATATGTTCCAAAAAATGTTGAAAAATAAAACTGTTAACAATGCAACTCGACAGGAAAATTCGGTACATTTGTCTTTTAATTTCACTTTTGAATTTGGCGGGCAAAACTAATTGTTAATTAAGTAGTTAAAATTAAGTTCATAGTTTTCCTTTAAGTTACGTGACTTAAATGAGTAAATGGGAGAAAAAGAACGGTCCACTCGAAGTACTCGAATCTCGAATGGTAACCAACCAAGTCGACTTTGTCTTTGACTTTGTTCACAGGTTGGTGCTGCCACCTTACAGCTAATCAGAGCGGCGCCAGAAAGAAGAAGGAAAGTTTAAACCTCACACGATAAACTTGTCTGGCATGGTTTGCTGTGTATTGTAAGCTGTTCATTGCATTGGAGCATTGCATTTATCATCATTCCAAATTTTTTGGAGAGAAATTTGTTAAATTTTCCAGCTTAATTAGCTAACTAATTAGCTTTCGAAATGGCCAAGTCAAAGAATCATACGAATCATAACCAGAGTAAGTTTAATTATAAATTTTTACAACATATTTAATTACATTTAGAAGATTTTTTGAAGTGAAGTGACTACAGCTTGTGAAGTTGAAACACTCATCTGTGAATTTAATTGTTGAGTAGTTAATTGTGTTTTGTGTATCAGTTAACTAATTACCTGTGTGTTCTTTTTTATCTGTTAATTTTTAATAGGTCGCAAGGCTCATCGTAATGGAATTAAGAAGCCCAAGCCCACCTTGTCCACCCTCGGTGTCGACCCCAAGTTCCTGAAGAACCTGAAATTCTGCAGGAAGCATAATCTGACGCCCAAGGCGCAACAGAAGCGGGCCGCTGCCAACAAGGCTGCCAAGAAATAGAATGGGATTTTAAATAAGTTTCTTTTCTATTAAAAATATACAAAAATGATTATTGTTTGACATGATAAACACCATCTTCATCGGTGTCAAATAAAATGCTATTGTTATTTTAACCAATGCTGCAATTATGTGAGTGTTTTAGCCATTTAATTTGGATATACCTTCAATTGCTGCGAGTTTTGATAGTTCATTTTGTTACTTTGTTAGCAGTCATCGTAAAAATCGTTATCCATAACAACATTCAACTTGCCATGTCATGTCCATGTCACCAAGCTACAGTTGTGTTTTTTGTTCGACGTTCAAAATCATAATTAACCATGGTCGAATTACTTCCGGTCTGAAGTCTGAATCCACTCTGGCATGTCACTGCAATTCTTATTCATAAAAAACTTGCCTTCTCTTTTTAGGATCACTCGGATATCCGAACTTGTTATCAATCTGAAATTTATCATCTTCCTCACAGCAGCCCATTTCACACCACGTGCCATGCTATTTATCATTGCCATTTTTTTTCATCGGAGCATTTTTCAGTATTCATCCTAACTAATATCCAATCACCTAATTAAATTATGTAAAATGAAACTAGTTTTCAAGATGCGGATGTAAGAATCATTTTCCATTTAAAACTTTGTTACTTATTATCATCATAATTCATTAATGACTATGACGCGTCGTCTTGAAGTAACGAAATCATGATAACCATGATAAGATTCCCAAGCTCTGTAAATCTGAGGCTGGCTTGGCTGATGCGTAAAATAATTAATTCGAGGTTACTGCGTCTCATAATTAGATAATTACCTGAAACCTGAACAATTTAACATTGATGCATCCCATGCTAGCTGTCTTGTCTTGTCGGATAAGTTGAATGTGTGTTCAAGGCAAAATACATCTCTGTATTTTACAATGCAACTTTTGCATACTCCACAAACTCATCTTAATCTACCTACCTGAAACACGTATCTCCTCTGTATCGTAACTGTTACACATACAGAGAGATCACGTCACATATTCATGTGCACGCATTTTACTACACATACATAACGACCATATGATTTCAACATTATTGCATTACAACCCTTTCCTCAGTCTTATCATTCTATCTATTTTTTTCCAAAAATCCCTGTGTTTTTTAGCTGTTGTCGAGTGTGTAAGGTAAAAAGTAAACAAAAAAGAGAGAAATATCGTACGTTGCTTTGCGTGTTTACATTAAATTATAGTGACTCACTTGACTTGTGTGTGAGACTGGATTCAAAGAAAATCAAGAGTTTTTATACGTATTTAGCTAACTCACGTTTTTAGGTTACATCATCATCACTTTTCAATCAAAAGTTTAATTGTTTGTCTTTCA
>JAQFXM010003271.1:0-20836 GCA_034693345.1 Entomobrya multifasciata | reverse complement strand
ATGGTCACCTTCTGTGTCACCAAAATCGGAAAACGTGGAAGATATAGTGCTCACCGTGGAGCAAAGCTCGTTTTCCTCCAGCCGGGGCATTTACATCTGCAATTAAAATTGACAATCATTATTCCAACACTAAAAATAACCAATTACACTCGAAAACTTACATAATTATCAATTAAACTATAATTTTTATTGGTGGACATACCTGTTCAATTAAATACAACAGTTAACTATATTCACTGACAATATATAACACATAATTTGACAGTTAACCAGCTTAATTGTCATTTAAACCAATTCTCCCAATTTTTTTGGCCTTTTTTTCTCAATTTTTAAAATCACTTAACTTTCCATTTCAATTTACACTTTTAAATACTCTAAGTTGACTAATCACAATTAAAAATTATTTTGTAACTTTAATTAATTCGTTACGTAATTATGTTACCTAGCAACAACTTTTTTAACAGATGATTTATGATAAGCCGTAAAAATATTTAAGCTGGTTGACTGTTTGTTATTGTTTTTTCCTTGTAAAGCTGCTATGCTGCTGAGAAAGGGCGAAGGCGAAAGGAGAAAAAAAATTGAGTGAATTTGAAATTGGCAAAACGCGCGCCTTTTCTTCAGTAGTCTATGGGTATGGGTGAATGTGTGTAAAGTGGAAAGCCTTTGTTGCTTTGCTCGGCTTGTTGGCTTCTCTCAAGTAAGCTGTTATGTGGAATGCTGATATGATGCGAAATCAATGATTATATATGGTTTTTTTCAATGCAAAGCATAAAGCATGGACATTTTTGAAGTTAAAATTTAAAATGAGTAGTTAATTAACGATTTTATTATCTAATTATCAGAGAAATCACATTTAAAATATTTTTTAAAACTTTTTTAAAACCTTTCTTTATGGAAAAATATGTATTTTAATTAATTGTTTAGATAGTTGATTAATTTTTTTCATAATAGTTAGTTGCTTTTTTTAGAATATTTAGTTAATTAGTCACAATAACTAGTTAATTTTTTCATAGTAATTTAATTAGTTGGTTTTTTCGATATTTAGTTTTTTTTTAAAGTAAGTTGCTATTTTACAAAAAATATTAGCTGCTCTTTTACAATAATTTAATAATTAGTTAATTCTTCACAATATAATGTTATTTTTTCACAATAATTAGTTAATTTCTCAAAATACTTAGTTTTTTAAATAATAATTAATCTTTCACAGTGATAACTTCATTTTTGACAATAATTAGCCATTTGTTCAAAATTATTTTATCATTGTTTTCACAATAATTACTCAAATTTTTACAAGAATTAGTTAATTTTTCACAATTAATATTCAAATAAATCCATCCCACTCCACTCAAACCCCACAGAAATAATAAAACAAGCTTCCGCCCCACTTTTCCCGCCAATTCCCAAAAATTTCAATTCAGCACTATTCCTAGTCGCTATTATCCCCGTATCGAATTCCACACCAACTCTATATTTAACTGAATCTGTGAACATATTTACATCAAAAATTGACGATCTTAACGTTAAACCAATTCCCATATTACCAACCACACCTTCCATCCCAGAAAGTAAAAGTTTTGAATTAAAAACTAAATTATTTCTAACATCTCTATTGATTTCGTTGCTATAGCTATTGCTACAATTTTTTCAAATAACCCAATTTCAAATTTCCCTCTAAATCCAATATTCTCCTCATTGTGTCTCCCTTTACCCCATTTTACAAACATTGTATCAAAACCACAAGTTAAATTTTCAAAAGGCTTAGAACTACTCAATTTAAAACCAAAATAGTCACCAACTTTAGTAAAATTTAAGTAATTAAACTCATCTTGAGATTTCAACATTGAAGTTTCCACTGTATCAGCAGCACTGGGTGACCAATTAGCAAGTCTTGCTTCTTGCTTTGGCAACATCTAAAATTTAAAAAATACATTAAATTTTTTACTAATTAATATTTTATCATATTTAGTTTTCAAACTTTAAGATATATTTAGTATATTTAAATTTAACTTACCAATTTGTAGTGCCCAAATTAACAAAAGTACAAACAGGGAATTTGACAAATTTTGAAGCTCCATATTTTATTTTACACAAGTAAATTTAATAAATAATATTTTAAACAGATTTTTAATTCAAATTAGGACGACAATGTTTTTACAACTGATGCAATTATACCTTTTAAGCAAGTTCTTGTGTACGAATTTATTTTAAACTCCAGTCCCAAAAAAATATTTTATGGAAAACAAAAACGTTAGTAGCCTACCGAGTATACATGTATATTTTATTCATGGTAAAGCATCATCAGGTTTTTTTTTTACATCAATTAGCCACTATTACACGATATTTAACAAGTTATCAGAATAGTAGTTCAAAAAGGTTAAACTTTACATCTGTCCCATTCATCTAATCACGCTAATGAGCAAAACTACCTGTTTACTGCATGATGTGTGCTTGTCATCTTTAGCCGGAATCTTTGTGGTTTGCATTAAGAACTTATGCATGGTCTAAAAAATCAAAGTACCGTAATCAATGAAATCTCGTGTACTTCTTAGTTAAATCATTTATTATTACGAAATTACTAAACGTTACTTAAGAGTTACTCGTTAAGCGCAATAATTCATGTGTTTTACTGGTAAAACGTCTACCTGTACTTAATATGTGCATAAAGATGTAGTGCTTCTACGTACATATCTCGAAATCAATGAACAAAGAGCTAATTTTTTCTTGAAAATTCATGGACAGAATTTTTTAAATGCATGATATCCAGTAAATAACCAGATTTAATCTGCAAATCAATACTTATGAGTAGTATTATTTATAAGTAGTATGATCCAATATTTTGTTGCCAAAAGTCTGACCTTGGTGATTTATCATAAACAAAACGAACTCAAAAAACATGTAAACCCCATAAAAATTCCGAAAATTTCACATCTACTTCATCGGATGATAAAAAATATTTATAAGCGAAAAATTTATTAGTGCCGTGGACAGGTTAACGTTTACTTAAATATTTATTGAATTTTAATCTGATCTAAAATTTTAATTCTACACCTCATCTTGCTACAGAATATTATTTTGTCTCGAAATTTAAAACTTTCCCTCCTTTTCCCGGTAACTTGATCCCATGAATTTGTAATCCGATGTCAAATTCAAAGTCAGCCTGTCCAATTTTGCTTATATTCTGATTGTCAGCTTTTAACAGAGACTTTAAGTGAAATGTAAATATTGTCAAATAAGTAAGTACGCCATTAAGAACTGGCGTAGGAAAGCCACATATTAAATACAGAAAAGCTACTAACACAGTTTTGTCATATGTATTTGGGGATTTTAACATTTCAATACAATTATGAATATTTTTGATTGGACGGATATACCATTGAGATTTTTTGATATAGCTGTATCAAGTTCACGTTGCGTCAACTTAAAACTATAAAATAAACTATCAATAAATAAAATAAGCTGTTCATATCAGAATGCTTATTATGTATAGTTCGAATTGTACAAATGTTGAAGCAAAATTTTTCGAAAAAACCAAGTGACTTTAATCGGCTTCGCCTAAATCTTTGGGTGGCGGTTAACACTGATTTTTGTGTGCGGTACTAAATTTTTCAATTTAGATAAAATATAGCAAAAAATGAACGAAAAAGTTTGTGAATCAATTTTCTGCAAATTTTTAATGGGTTTTGCTTCAATTTATGTATTTTCAAGTATTTTAATTACAAATTCATAATAGAAAGGCGCCCAAACCGATTGTCATAATTTATACAAAATAACTACAGGTTTTACGGGATTTTAACTGTACTTTCTATTAAGTGTTTTCCTTAAACAGATTCAGAAGCTGTATTTTATAATTATTTTATTCCACTGAATTATAATTAGTTTTTAAAGTTACCATTATTAAGAATAAAGTTCTTCATTACTGAAAATAAGACAATCAGAAAAAAGTTTTAAGTTTTATGAATATAACGGAGATCGCAATCACAGTGAACATAAAACTTACATGTAATCGGGTTTAACAACGTTTTGTTTCTGAAACGCCATTTTATTTTTTGGCGTTCATTTATAGTCAGGGGCATTCTGAAAACTTTGAGACTGCTTCAGTGCTTCATGTAGTTTACTCGTGTCCTGTTTTGGTTTCATTTGTTACTCTTGTATATATTATACATATTATTATTTTTAAATGACTTCAAGAAATGAATAAAAATTGATTTGAAATGTATATTATACATATGTCTCAGTCTCGTTTGTTATGCCCTTCCCATGTTAAAATATTGGCTTACTCTAAAAATCGATCGAAACTATACAAAAGTCGTTATAACATTTTTCTCGAATTAGAGCATCAGAAAATCGTTTTAGAAGCCATTTGAAAACAAAAATGGGCAACTCCATAATGTATTACTTGACTTTCCACGTTTAACAACATTACTTTAAAGATCATCTAATAATTGGATAATTATCGGATTTCATTAGGAATTGGATTATTTTATGAATTGAGAAATTTTGTACCCGAGTTAGTATCAATTGTTCCCAGTTGTTAAACTCGTTTTAAAATCATATCAAAGGTAAAAACAAAAATTAGTATGTGGTAACTTAAAAATCAATACTGCAGTTTTTTTCTTTTATAAAAAGCATTTCATCTTTTTAATTTACCTGGTGTTCTCTAACATTTTTCAAATTTTGCAATGTTTCCAGTTTTTAATTATTGGCAAGGTTTTCCACCACTTTTTTACAACTTTGCTAACAACTTTCACCAAATCCACAAATCACAGAAATGATTTCCCTATGAATACAAATAATGACACAGCCAGACCAATGAACAACAAGTAAAATATTAGCTGGATATTACCATCAATTGTGGGCTTAGGAGTGTCAGGATTGAACTATTTCTTTTTTGAAGTCAAATAAATCTCTTGCGTATTTTAGCCACCAGTCCCAAATCCAAGTAAACTAAATAGATTTTATGCGTTTCAGTGCCTATTACCTTTCAGATCCAAACCATGGTTGACATCAATTATTTTAATTAAAACGTAAATATATATTTGAATACGTATTTAATATTTTGGCTTATTTAACCATTTTAATATTTAATTATAATTAAAATCACATATAATTTTTTTGAACTAGTTTTATGGAAAAATATACATCTTAATTAATTATGTATATAGTTAATTAATGTTGCATAATAATTAGTAATTTTTTAAAAAAAATATTTGGTAATTAATTACAATAGTTACTTAATTTTTCAGAATAATTGGTTCATTTTCGACAATAATTATTAATTTTTGCTGGTAATTAGTTTATTTTTCACAATAAATAGTTTATTTTTCAAGGTAATTAGTTATTTTTCACAGTGTTAAGTTATTTTTCACAGTGTTAAGTTATTTTTCACAATAATTAGTTAATTTCACGATAATTACCTAATTTTTTCACAATTCTCAGTCAACTTAATTAAGTCAATTAGCTAATTTTTTTACAATAATTAGCTACACTTTCACAGCTACTGGTTAAACCAATCCATCCCAGTCCAATCAAATCCCACACAAATAATAAAACAAGCTTCCGCCCCACTTTTCCCGCCAATTCCCAAAAATTTCAATTCAGCACTATTCCTAGTAGCTATTATCCCCGTATCGAATTCCAAACCAACACTACATTTAACTGAATCTGTGTACATATATACCTCAAAAATTGACGCTTTTGACATTAAACCAATTCCCATATTACCAACCACTCCTTCTATTCCAGAAACTGAAAATTTTGAATTAAAAACTAAATTGCTTCCAATAACTTCTTCCTTGCTATTACTATCGCTACACTTTTTCTCAAATAAGCCGATCTCAAATTTCCCTCCGAAACCAATAATCTCCTCTGTGTATCTCCCTTTACCCCATTTTGCAAACATTGTATCAAAATTACAAGTTAAATTTTCAAAAGGCTTAAAATTACTCAATTTAAAACCAAAATAGTCACTAATTTTGTTAAAATTTAAGTAATTAAATTCATTTTGAGATTTCAACATTGAATTATTCACTGTATCAGCAGCTCTTGGTGACCAATTCACATGTCTGGCTTTGACAACATCTAAAAAATTTTAAAAAAATGCATTGAAATTTTACTAATAACTACTTAATTTATTTATTTTATCAAACGTTAAAACACATTTAGTTATTTCAATTAAACTTACCAATTTGTAGTGTCCAAATCAACAAAAGTCCAATAAAAAGGGAATTTGACAAGTTTTGAAGCTCCATATTTAATTCAGTAAGTTAACTTATTAAGTATACTTTATTTTTTAAAGCAGAAATTTAATTCAAATTTGAATGACAATGTTTTAACAACTGATATGATTACGTTTTTTAAACCAAGTTCTTAAATACGAATTTATTTTAAACTCCAGTTCCATTAAAAATATTGCATGGAAAACAAAAACGTTAGTGGTCTACCGAGTATTCTTGTATATTTTATTCATGGTAAAAGCATCATCAGATTTTTTTACATCAATTAGCCTCTATTACACGATCGTAAACAAGTTATCAGAATACAAGTTCAAAAAGGTTCAACTTTACATCTGTCCCATTCATCGAATCACGCTAATGAGTATAACTACTGGTTTACTGCATGATATGTGCTAGTCATCTTTAGCCGGAATGTTTGCGGTTTGCATTAAGAACTTATGCATGGACTAAAAACCAAAGTACCGTTATCGATGAGATCTGGTGTACTTCTTAATTAAATCATTTATTAATACAAAATTACTAAACGTTACTTAAGAATTACTCCTTAAGCGCAATGATTAATGCATTTTACTGGTAAAACATCTACCTCTACATAAAGATATAGTGCTACCAAGTACAAGCGTCTCATTGATTTGTACTAAAAACAACGTTATATTTACTTAATGATGCTAATTTACTTTGGGAATCAAAATTTGACATCTAAAATTGACAAATTACATGCATATATTATGTGATATTGCTTTAAAATATCAATTTCGTTTGCTATACATACGTTTGTATTGTATATTGAATAAGGAAATATCATATTAAAATGTGATCAACACAATTAACTTCGTAAAACTACTTCAAAAATAATTGTTTATTCAACACCATAACATTTAATGAAGACGTAAGTACCTGTAGTAAATGCAGTTAGGTTTATTGCAAAATATCCAAATATTAAGTCCATCATTCGTATGTATTAATAAGTACTGATGTGTGTCGTAAAGGCTACACAACAAATTTGAAAAGAAACATGTATAAGCTGTCGTATTCTGTGTATTTACAACATAATATATAATGTAATATAATGAAACTTTTCTAATTATAAGTGATGAAAAACACAGGTACGATTTTTTCCCAGTACAAACTCACAAGACCAACTCAGTTGACATGAAGAGACCTGAAATGGTTTTAGGATTTTTGACATCAGTAGTAACATAAGTAGAAATTGTAATGATTAAGTTTATTTTGCTTTTACATTAACGTATTGAAAATTACTTGAACGAAGGTATTTATTTGATAAATTTAGTGTTTCAGTAATCCCAATACATCTGTAATTTTAAGCTTTTAATTTTAAATTTTAACGTATCCAGTTATAGTTACTGGTAATTATTCAATTAGATCAAATACAGGTCCTAAATGACGTTTCATTAAAGCAATCTATTAGAATAGATTGGGTTTTTGCATTGCCGACAACTATGTTTACCGTAGTTTGTACAAGGTTTTCCTATGCAATCGCAGCGAAATCCTGGCTAAGGCTACTTGTCACAAATTTTGTGGCAGTTGAAAAGTATTCACAAAATTATATTTCGGGTTAGTATAATAGTGTGGAAATGCTTTTAGTTGACTCTTGCAGTTATAAAGTTTGCTTCCAATTTGAATTTCCAATGTTTTGTGTAAGAGAGAATTCTTACAAAAAACGTATTGATTTTTAACTCAACGTTTTAAATTAAAAAAACAAAACCACATCTTCAAATAGTTTACTATCTAATACATTGTTGGGCAGAGAAACTCTTATAGTGCAAATGCATTTGATGATATTGTCATATTATCGCAAATATTATCATTATTTGTAAGATATGCTTGCTAACGGTGATGTTTAGAGATAATTCCAATTTTAGCTTGTCAAGATGACTTTCTTAAAATTGGTGGTATTTTATAACAAGATGTTTGGTCATTTTCTGGGAATTAGTACTAGTAAAGAGATGTTTCATTTCATATTTTTATTGTTTGACATATTACTGAGCTAATGATGATGATGATGATTTAGGGCTTCAACAATTCGGCTACGAAGATTTACAATTACTTCTAATTGGGGCCATATTCAAAATTATAGTCATATTATGTAACATGTCTTATAATTATTTCTTACATATCATTTTAGCTGATCTGAATAAATATTGGGAATTTTTACTTGTCCAATTTTCTGTCTTCACTGAAATTAAGTTTATATCATGATATTTAATCAATTTTCAGTGATCAATTCTACTGGAGAACGTTTTATTTCGTACTTGATTCTGCACAATTTCCTTTTATTGTTGTTACATATTTCTGGAAGATTGATTCACAAAAAAACTTAAATTTGCTTGTCTTTATTAGCTCAATTATCCAACATACCAATATTTCACAAATAAAATATGATACAAGATATTCAATCTAATTTACGTAAATAAAACTGAATTTGTGGTCGTTTGAATACATTTATGAATCATTTTTTATTGATTGGCATGATGTTTTCAAATGCAGAGAAGTAATTGATCGGTTTTCGGTTGTTTTTCGATGAATATTCCAATTTGGTGACTATAAACACTCGTACAAGAAACGAAAAATCTTTATAAATCCTGATTTGGCTTTTTGTGCTTGTTTTGTTTACAACAACAAATTTTTAAAGTATCCATGCATTTTGTTAGATACTTCATTACATGAATCTTTGAACTACATACGTTTTATGTCTTAAATATTTTTGAGTTGAACCATGTAAATATATATTCCTTCTAATCATAAAAATAATAGCATGCACTTAGACTCATGCATGCGTACCATCATCATTTCATAGTCCAATTTTTAGCTGTTTCAAAAAATACAAACATCTAATTTCTCTACAAATTCTATAGTAAATAAATATAGTACTACAGCGACTAGTAGCATTGTCCTTAGAGCTACTATAGTAATAGATAAAATATTGCATGTTCATGTCACAAACTATTGCTATCAAAACTAATTTTCAAACGATTTCCGAAGAATCATATACTTAGCTCAGTTTGGAGTTTGGACAGGTCTCCCACTCAAAGCATATTACTTATTCGATTATTGCTTTTCAGTTCGGATAAATGATGCAGCTGAATTGGAAATCAATATGCTCAGGTATGAAATGAATATTTTATAAGCTATAACTGTAATGCATGACTGTAAATATACTTTACTCTCCAACAAAGCCAGATAACAACTGAGAGGTAATTTTTTGGGACTGTTTTTCATGCGGATTGTAAAATATATAATCATACATGCCAATTTGCAGGTGCCTTAGGGTTAAAATTGACAAAGTACGGGAGAATATCGAATATTTGATTGACACTAAGACCTTCTCTTCATCTGAAATCGTTTATAAAAAGAAAGGTATTTATCAATATGCATTTATTGTAGCATGCGTAGGTACATAAGTTTAGTTTGGCTACTTGGTTTTAGGGAAGTTCAGTCGTTATTTCAAGTTACCTACTCTATTAAATGAATATTTTGTTATATTCGGAAACGAAAGTTTAAAATTGAAGCCTTTTTTGATGGAGACACATTGTTTCTTAACGTCTAGACAATATTTGGGGGTAAATATATTCATAAGAGCACCTCACTTCTTTTCATTGCATGTCTGATCAAGTTGGATTTCGAGCTTGCTCAGTGCAGTTCAAAGCTTCCCGTCTATTGTTTTTCTGATATCTTTTTCGTTTATATCCAAGTAGATATAATTATACCATTTCAGATATTTGGATGTTTTCTCTGTCTTTCTTTCATATGCTAACTTTGAGCGTGCATTCTAACATGAGCATGATCAAAGACGCCAATATTTATCCGAAATGAATTGTTAGTTGCACATTTTCGACATGTAAACTTTGTGGCTGTATTTTCCGGCTTACATTTATATCTTATTGTCTTTTATGATTTTAAATAGTACCGGCCTAAAAGTCATGGGCTATGTAGTTATGGTATTCTAGTACAAACACTGAAAGCTTCATAATCATTATGCTCATTAACTAGCTATACCATTCTACTGAAGATTCTTAGGGGAAATGATACCCAACATATTTTTCGTAAGTTTCGTATAATTGGTCAAATAATTTATGTGAGTTCTTCTTTCCAATAAACAAGTAGACATTATTCTAAATATGCAGGTGTCCTGGTTTTAGATTTTAAAATGCTCAACGATTTATCAAGAGTGAACACCTGTCACGGATTATATCGTTTGAGTGTCTCCAAGACATTCGTTTACATATGTATTGAAAACATGGAAGAATGGAAATAAAAAAATGTTCATAGGTTTTTGGATGTACACTAACATTTTTGCCCAATTATTTAATACTTGATATCGTTGTTCAATCGTCTACTTGTTGCTTTGTTTGCATCCGCTTGTCACATTTTTACTATCCCTGCCCAAAGAACGGTAAAAAGGATCTTTTATGATTGCGATGTATTGAAGTCTAGACAATATATGGACATTCAAACATACATCTGATTTCTCTTCATTTTGTATCACAATTATCTTTAAACTCAAACATATTTAATGCCACTGACATTCTGGTAATATCCTTCTGAGAAATACCTATACGTACACAAATATAGTTATACAGACAAAGAGATGTGTGTATATTCCAATGCATATTTTATCCTTCGAAATTCTTTCTTCTGTTTTGTATAAACCTAAGTGGGTAGGTATGCATTTTCATGTTCTGCATTCTACTTTTTTGTTGATTGAACCGCCGCAAGTCCTTTAGAAAATTTTCAGACCTGTCAATCATCTCAGCTTAAGTTGATCCTTTCCTCCTGCTCGAACGATTATTTATTTTAGAGGTGTCGGATTTTATGAGGCGCAGTACTCCAATCAGGGGATTTAAATGTTCAAAGAAATGTGTCCACTACCAAGGTACATATTCAATAACAAGCAAGTAGAGCTAGTTCTGTAGAACTGATATCCCATTGAAGAAAGTCCCAAAATAACAGGATAAAAAGACATGCATGCATATCATATTTTGAACAAATAAGGATAACCCATAAGCAACTTCTTTGGTCCATTGGGTTTTACCCTTATACGGGTTGTATACAAAAAAATGTATTAAACAGTCAGTTTTACCAAGCAGCCTTACACTTTGCCTTTTTTGTTATCATCCTTCTCAAAACTGACGTAAAAAGGACAACTATTGTAATCCATACAGAACATATAAAAAACGTATGCATTAGTACATTCATACATCCATACATTTGAAAAACTTTTTCAGAACATTGTCCCTATCTATCATCTGTTGAGGTTTGAGTCGATGTGATATCGTGAAACCATTATCTCTTTGAATAATTGCCGACAAGGAAGGTCAAAGTATAGAGGACGGATTTAAACGTACACGTATAATGAATAAAGATAAAAGGAAAACCGCACTCGTCCGTAACTAAACCACTAGTGTATACATTTTAACATATATTATTTTGCTCCTAGTTGGGTATAGGTAGATATGCAGTAAAACGTATTTATGCATATTATATACATGCTTAAATAATGCATGCTGGAAAAGTAAACTGGCATATCATTTGCACGATTTAAACTAAAAAATGCTGTAAAATCAACAATGTATACCTTACATTTCAAATGTAGAAATTCTGCGTGCCATATCCCTCCAAAAACTACGTTTCACGAGTCAACGATTTTATAACCCTTTTTTCCCAAAGTTGTCCCTGCCACAAATTGAATTGTGGTATCTTTGGTATTTTTTGTTGCAGTTCAATAAAATATAAAAAAGTGCGACAAAGGAAAAGGAATTTATGTAAGAGATATGTTTACGGCCAACTTTTACGTTTGTACATATCCAGAGTAAAAATGGTCCAAACTGGTTACCGAAATTGTACCTTGTTCTTATTTTTGCTTCGCACAAAACGTACCTTACTACTATAATAAACTACGAGTACTATAGTATTTATGCATAACGACCATTACGTTTCAATGTTATTTCTCTTTTCTACAAAAATGCAGTCACAGCAATAGAGAAGGAATGTAAAACTGGGACATACATTTTTTTGCATACTCCACTTATTTGAAATATGAATTTGAACTACTGCATTCCAATGCGAATCATAGAGAATAATGGTCAACCCAAGATGTTATAAATATTGTAGGCACCAAAAACGAGAACACGTTGTAGGCACTACTAAAGCAATATGCATTTTCCCGATGTATTCATCCTTTATGTATTTCCGTTCATACAAAGGTTTGAATATGAGGTGAATTGCCTGAATAAAAAGAGCCACATAAGTACCGTCCTTAGATGTATTTAGGGTTTATCAATATTTGAGAGCTAGTATATGTAAAGTTTTAGTAAAAATGTATTAAAGGATATACCTCAATACTTTTTTCGCTTGCATGCACCTAAAATACAATACCATGCAAGTAGTTTTGAATAGAAATTTGGAGTATAAAATATCCTTCTACTTCTTCATTTTCATTTCTAAATTTTGTGATCATTCTTTGATTTGCTTTCACTCCAGAACCATTTAGCTTGTTGCTAATTTACTAAAAGATTTCCCTTGAAAACTGTTTCTTTCGTTGGTAAAGTAAAGATGGAGTTTCGTATAATCAGTTTAGTGATGATTTTTACTACTCTTTCGCTCTCGGCAGGGTTTTCTGAAGACGGCTCAGAACTTTCAACAAAAATTGGTGTAAGTGAATACTTGTACATATCATTAAATATATTCTCTGAAGACAAATATTGTTTTGGTTTATAAAACATGCTAATGGACAAATTTTCTATTACTACTTTTTAGTGCGAGCTAGTAGGTGGTTTCAATAACACTGGTATACCAGTGGTTTGTCAAAAGGTCCTCGGTAAAGTTGGAACAGGGGATTGTTGTAAATGGGATGATGGGTATCTGAAGTTGGCATGCTGTAGTTTGAATACCCTTGACCTTGGGCTTACCTGTGACGGTGGTTATACAGCTGAAGCCTGCAAAACGGTGAGTTTATAAAAAAACTTACCAAATAATATACTTATTGACGAAAATATTCCTACCTTCTAAAAATCTGTTAAAAGAAACTTCCGATGGACAAAAGGATTATAGTATCGGTACATGGCAAATTAAGAATTTATTGAAAAATGAACAAAGAGATGGTTGAGCATAAAAATTAACACCAGAAAACAAATTGGAGTCTTGAAATTTTATAGGTCATATATTAGAAACAGTTTAGTTTTTTACCGATGTCGTTTGACTAAGTTTGATCCTGATCCAGTATTATAATCATTTACACCATAACAAATGACCATTAAAAAAGCACGGGATCATCAACTTATTAGACTCAAATTCAATACAGTTCATTCTTTCGATCAAATGACCTTTTTTAGAAGTTTTAACCATATCGAATCAATCGAATCAAGTAGCATGAAACGTATTTGTGATATCCTGCTGAAAATCACCCCGCACACCCAGTTTTTCCTCACCCAAAAAAAACAAACACCGGTTTGGACGTTAATTAAAAAGGAGCAATATTTCGTTTTCTAAGAATTTTGTTAAAACATGAAATGTAATACTAATGTGAACAAAATGTTTTTTAGTGTAAACCTATTCAGGATAAAAATGCGCCATGTGACGACTCAACTTTTGGTGAGAGACCAACAGGTACCAATGGAGTGGCCCGATGTTGTAGAAGCAGTGATGATTCTGCGAAGTGTTGTGTAACAAGCGGACCTGACAATTATGTAGGATGCGAATATTTCACTGGTTATAAACCCTGCTCGTGAATATTCTACTTTCGTGGATGGTTTTCGGCATTTCTTCGATTTTACAAGCCTTGCTAAATATTTTTACTTAAATCAAGATCTATTTTATTTTAGTAAGTTTCGTTTCCTATTGCAATTTAATTGGGTATTTGAAACTTGATTAGCTGTTTGAATTCAATTAGATGGTTAAATCTGATATATTTGATAGTTGATATACTTTTGTGGTTTTTTACATATATTCAGATTATTGTGCATTATTCTTGTATCCAGATTTGGCAATTTTTAAAACTTTAAACTTGCCTGGTTAGTTGTTAAATTCGTAAACTGCAGTACTGCTGCTACATAAATCTACTCCTTAGATATCTATTTCTGTACTTTGAAGCCCTTCATAAATGCAAATGTGGATTTACATGAATGTAGAAGCTATGCTGTCAAAGTGAGAAGATTTTTAAACTGAAGTCTTTACTAGAGGCATTTACTTCATTTAAACATAAGCTAAATTTGGAGTTTTGTCAACTCACCATTTCTTATAATTCAAATTTTGTTATTTATACTTCTTATTTTAAATTTACTTTGGTCTTTAATGAAATATTAATAAACCTCTGATTAAATTTGCTTGACTTTAAGAATTATATGTTTAAAAGTATGTTGGATTTGCTTAAATTGTGAATAAGCAATACACAAATTCAGCATTTGATAAACCTTTCAAGTGAAAAGTTTTCAATTTTTATGTGTAAAATCAGCTCAAAATTATTGAAGTATTTAAAATCTGGGTTGCCAGGAAATTTTTAAAGAACCACAACAACATTAACTAAATAATCGAATGTAATAAGGTTAACTTAAAGAATTCAGAAAAAGATGGAAATGAGCAAACTGTTTTTTGTAAAGAAGCTTTCTTATTTTGTTTATTAAATAAAGACTACTGAAAATTACAGTTCATCAGAATATGTAGCTAAGGATAATTCCACCAGTTTTAAAATAACTTTTTAAGTGCATAATTAGGAACGCACAAATACACACACGCAACCCGGATGCACTAATTTACCGATTTTAAAAACGTACATGGAGTATGACTGAGATTTTTTGAGATCCCATTATGCAGTAAATCCTATTTCTCATAGTAAATGGAACAGGCGTAAAGTAATAAAACCTTTATAAAACATCATGATTGATACTTATTTTTTATACTCTGCCGTTTTTTGTAATATCGTTTTACCAAAAATTCAACGGTGCATATTTAAACTCAGTTTGGTTACTAATGTTCAAAACGAGTAGTTTTATTAAAATTTAATTCACTTCTCCTATTATTGTTTTTAGACTTGGCAATATCCCTTTTGCCAAATCGTTGCATATTTTGGAATGATGATTTCTTAACCAGTGAAGAACAAACCATAAGGAGAATATTAGTATGCCATATTTAAATCATAAAAACTGTTGATCGAAAAATGATAAGAAAAAGCAGTGCAATGAATCACAAATAAAAATCCAACTTATGAGGGTTATCGTTTTAATGAAATGTTAAGTGAGAGAAGCAATAAACAGTATATCAGACGTTGCATGAAAGCGGCCAAGTGGTAAGTTACATAAATATAAGTGATTTCTAAAAAAACAGTGTAAATTATAAATTGAGTTTTCTTAGCGATTCAAAATTATCCATACCTTAAATACGGTTACAAGAAGTGCTATAAAATAAGTAGAATTTTAAACTTTACAAAACAACTATTTGGAAGTCATTATCATCCATACTCTAAAATCCTTACACAAACAAAACTTTACAATATTTAATTTAACCTAAACTAACATTTTTCCATTTCCTAAAAACCTTCCAAGTGAAAACTCATTAGTATTCATGAATGAAAACTCGCAAAACTTATTGCCTCTATCAACCGGATTGATTTCCTTGTAAAATATTCGTAATCCTCTGGCCTCCAACCTTTTAAACAAGTCCACTACATTTTCAGCTTCTTTAATGCTCATCGCTTTGTAAACATGCATTTCAACCAGTAATTGACCAAATGGTAACCCACCACCCCAATTTCCGTTCTCATCACCTACCTCTGCAAACTCCTTTAATATATTTTCCAGACTGGCATACTCTGCATATTCTACATCCATTTTCAAAATATCAATCCATTCATGACCTCCGTTTTGTTTCATCAGAGTTTTTAAGGTTCTTATATTTCCCGAGTCGACATCTCCGATTCCAAGTGCAGTAAAATGAACTCGTGGATTTGAAGAAGTTAGTGGTTTTGCAATTGTATCAACGAATGGGTCATACGCGTAAACGTCACAGTGAGTTGTCTCTAGCACTTCAGCTTCAAAAAAAGAGTCATTACTTACTCCAAACGAATACACGACACAAGGAGCTGCTTTCTCATTTTTAATGCTCAATTTTCCAAGATTACTCAGCCCACATGTCCACTTTCCTCCATCTTCTGAACTACCAACTCTCGAAAGCAAGTCTAATGGACAGATAAAACTGGGTTTTATACTATTCCAAAACGGTTTACCACTTTTGTTAAATGTTTCACTAAAGTCGGTGAATTCATAGACTTTTTTGGCTGGTAAAAAATATTTATGGAGCTTTGAGGATTCTCCTTGTGTTAAAATTTCTGCATTGGGTAAGCTCTTCACCAAAAGTAAAATCCAAAAAGAAAATACAAACGTTATAAGTAGAAAAATATTTTTCACAAACGATTCCATTTCACAATTTTGAAAATAAAGTTTACAAACTCAAACACTAGTTTTGCTAAAACTACACAGAACCACTGGATTTCAATTTTATGTTTTCAAAAAATAATACAACTTTCGAAGGAGAGACTTGTCTTCAAAATAAAAACTTTTAACAAATGTATTTACTTGGCATATGCACAAGCACAATGCTATTCATTTACCAATGTGTTATTCAAGTAAATATTTTACTTGTATGCACATGGGAGAAAAGCAGGCATACATGTTGCATTCGATTTAAATGCATGGGAAATACACAGCAATTTTTTTTGGTGACATGCCTGACAAATCTGGTGAGGCATTTGCTAGGGAATTACTGTATGCATGATGTGGCTCATTATAGCGTAGTGATACAGTCTGATTTGTTTAAAACTTATACATGTACAGGTAAGCATCTGAGGTAATTCTCAGTTTAGATAAGCATGTGTAAATGCAACTTATGGTTATGCATGTTCATTAAGCATCCCTATTCAAAAAACTGTAGTCTTCTACTGTACGCATAAACATGCTACGAGCAGGGCTGCTGCCTACGTTATTTTAGGGACAGCTTTTTATGTTTTTTTAAAGTACGAAGAGTAAATTCACAAAACTTACTTCTGAAGTGAACAGTTTATATTGAGGAAAACGTTTCATTTTAAGAATGGTATTAAGGTCAGTCAAGCACATTCTACTCAGCAACTTAAAACTGCATCAAACTAATAAATTGGCATGTCTATAAGGACTCCAAATGTCTACAGTTGCTTATATTGGGTGTAGGATATAGACCCTCCGTTTTCATATAATAGAAATGGAATACGTTGGATTTTGAAGCTTGCTCTGTACAGTTTAGTGCTTTACCTTTATTGTTTTTCCGATATCTCTTTCGTTTATATCCAAGTAGACATACTTATGTAAAAATCATATATGATTGAAGAACCAACAAGAAGGAAGGCTCAAGAAAAAGAAAGAAAAACGTATGTCCAACAAAAGAAATGTGCTGTAATCGAAAATTTACTCGTCTAAAGACTATGTATTCTTATGTGCATGTGAACATATACATACCCTTGAAAGGGTATGTATATGTTGTTTCATGTGAAAGGATATGCAGAAAATGTATGAAATATATAAGAAAGGGCAGTTTAGCTGCACTTACTGTCAGTTCGTTGTATGGTCATCATTGGAACTGAACCAAAACTGGTATGTATTAGAGATATTTGGAAGTGTTTCCTGTTTTTCCTTCATTGCCTAAATTTGAGCTTACATGCTAACATTATAATGATCAAAGACGCCAATATGCATCTTGAATGAATTGTTAGTTTCAAATTGTTGACAAATAAACTTAGTGGATGTGTCGAGCTTTGCTAGCTTGTGGTCTTTTATGAAGTTAAATAGTACTGGCCTAAAAGTTTTGGGCTATGAAGTGATGGTATTCAAATACAAACAATGAAAGCTTCACACCCATTATGTTCATTAACGATCTTATTAAGTACTAGAAGGTCTTAAGGGAAATGATTTCCAACATATTTTGAGTGAGTTGTGTGTCAAGTAACAAAGACAAAATGGCATTGTAATTAAACCAATGATTTTTAAATTCATGTTAATATATTATTGAGTAAAAAATTGATTATTAACTATTACAGTACATTTTAGAAATTGGATACAATACACATATTTACAATACGTTCACCATAACCATGTATCGTATTAATGCAAAAACCGCTTACAATAGATGCAATTTACTGACCTTAAAGTTGGAAAATAGATTTGGAATTCAACTTCTCGAAATCGTTTCTTTAGAAGTTTGCTCAACTTCCTGAATATAATATTTTAATTAAGTATTTTTGGTATCAAAAATGCAATTTTTGTCGATAATCGAAAATAGTTACGAAATGGAATATTTATTTTCATTTCATGGTTTCATTATTATATGTAAGGGTTTGATTATTTTTGAAATCATTTAAGATATTATGATAGTTGGACATTTTTATGCGTACAGTACTAATCCAAATAGTTTCATGGAATTTTATGTTCTGGTTCTCGTATCGAAATACGCAAACTTCCAATTTATCCGTCAATTTTGTTTTAATTTATATGAAGGTAAAAGCTTCTAGTTACTATGTATTTATATCTACTCAAATCAGAGACAAATCGTTCCACATTTTTATCATTATGAAATAAATAAGTGTGTGGTCTGAAGATAGTGCATCGAAATGACATGCTTTAAATGTTTATTATAAAATACTGTTAAAAAGCTTAGCCAATTAAAGTTAATTGATTCCCTGTCAATATTTTTCTATTTTCATAAACGTAATAAAATATTTAGGGAATAAATAATAAATTCAGTTGAAATATTTTATCAATATGTCATATGAGTTTTCTAACCTTTAAAAAAGTAGTCATTGTTCCAAATGTGCAGCTGTTTAATTATGTGTTTTAAAAATGCCCAACAATTTAGAGTGAGTACATACCTGTCAGAGATTATATCGGATGAGTGGCTCCAAGACATAATTTTCACGTACTGTAAACGTATATCAATGGAAAGAAAAAATGTGCATAGGTTTTTGGATATATACAAACATTTGTACATACATATTTGTAACTTGGTTTGGTATTGTTGTTCAACCAGGGCAGTTACTGTGGTAGGAACTAAGTACCTATACAAGGTGTCTTACTTTAGTTAAAATAGGTATACAAACAAAGTCGTACTACTACCTCAAATACATTTCTAAAATGTATTTCTAAATATTTGACGAGGTTTGTCGTTTCCTTTAAAAAAGGACGCCCAAAGGATGCAACAGTTTCACAATAAAAACTCTTATGCCCAACAAAAAATCTATAAATATGGTAAACCAGCTTGTATGTGAGCATCATTTCAAAGAAACTATCGAGTCTTTTAGTTTCGTCTTGGACGATTTACTGTTAAAAAAGTCTTTCATGTAAAAATGAAGTCTCGTCAACAAAAATTGGTTGTTTTTCTGATCTGCATTTTGCTAGTAACATTTGTCGATGGAGATGGACTTGGGCAACTAAAAGCTTTGGTAATTTTACTTACTACGCTATTTTTTGTCGCTTATTTGTGTATAGTATTTTGGTATAAAGTTTCAGTGGTTGGTTTCCTCTGAGTGACTTTTATTCGACGGCTTTCGAATATTAAGCACACTTGCGATTTGAAGAATACATATGAAGTGGATTTTTCATTGATTATTTCAGTGTAGTCAAAGAAGAGAAGTAACCAAGGCTCAATATGACGACTTACCTAAGTGTCTGGACCAAACTGAATTCGACGCGATTAGCGATTTAGCTGGAATTGAAAACTGTTGCAAATGGGATGGGGATACGCTATATCGAAAATGTTGTCCGAAGGTCTTGTCGGGTGTTCAATGTGACAGCGGTTATGACACAGCTGCTTGTACAACAGTAAGTGTTTAAAAAATTATTTCGTCGATATTTTTAAAGCAAGCGTCACTTTGGTCACTGTAACGGCGGGTTTTATTAATCACAGAATTGGTCTTAAAAGGTGCACAAAATCATTCAGATATTTTGATGTGCTTCAAAGCGTTTTTTGTTTATTTTCAGTGTAAAGGGGCTAAAAGTAGTGATGATTGTGACACATTCTACGGGAAAAGACCATCGGGAACAAAAGGCTTGGAAAAAACCTGTTATTATGACGATCCAATGCGCTTTATGTGTTGTCCAATATTGGAAAGTGGCACCATTATAAAACCCTCATCACCTAAATATAAGACTGCATACTGTAGATCAGATGATGAAAAGTAAGATGTGCTGTTGGTGCGCCGCATAGGGCCTTCGAGGGTTTTACAGATTAAATTTTTGGATGAAACTTTGAAAAGATTTTGGTTTATATCGTTTGATTTAGCCAATGACATAACAATTTTACATCGGGCATTATTGTATCGAGAACGTTTAAATGCTTTATCTAAGCCTTTATACATTTCAAAATACAATATTTTCCAAATTCAATGCAAAGCCTCGTTTCTTAAACTTGGTTTTTATATTAAGGCTAACGTCACATGACAATGGGAATCCACTTAGTAACAATATTTTGAGGGGATCGGAGGAGCCGAAGACTCTCATGGGGTAGTCTCCTTTGGACAGCTCTACTGCGAAAACCGAATCACGTACGTGACTGGCCAAGCAGTCAAAATT
>JAQFXM010003270.1:0-20848 GCA_034693345.1 Entomobrya multifasciata | reverse complement strand
AAGTTTAGTTTTTTTCACTTTGTCCAACTTTACGCTTCTATAACTCTTTAATGTGAAATTATTTAGGTAAGATGATGGGTGGGCGTAATTGACTGAACCTTTTACTACACTCATGTCAAAGTACATACAAATCGGTGCAATGTACAGGGAGCTTTGAGCCATGCAGACGGGTCAAGCAGTACCCATTTGATTATTATGGAGTTTTTATGGTTGTCAGTTGAAACCATGTTCCTAAGAAAGCCTTAACCATCAAAAATAGTTATGATCACTTCTGCCTTGTTCAGTATGTATCATAATTCTGGTTTTATAGATTATACGCGGCTGATACATAAATTTTATAAGTTTATCTACCTAATCTGAATTATGTGTAGTATCGCACATTCAAGCCCTGTGCCACGTTACTCCTACTACCTACACCCACGTAAAAAATGAAGTAATCTTTTTACATAAAGTTCCTTAGAGAATATCCATGAACAACAGAGAAACAACGAGGGTAAGTAAGGATACGTATGTGGGAGTCAACTACTAATATATGCTTATCCAAGTTACTCATATATAAAAAAGAAATTGAGACAAGACTAAAAATATAAAATATGACGGCACATCTAAAAAGGCCTAGCAGAAGAGAGCGAGAGAAAGCGGTGGGAAGCCCACAAGTATCAAGCCTCATTTGTCACCTCAGAAGAGAGAGTAAAAGTGGGAGATAGAGTACGCGACCGCTAGAAAGAAAGTGCATGTTGAGGGTCGGATCATGACGGTAAAAATAAGAAAAATTTCTTTGGTTAAAGCCGCTTACGCTCCTTGGCAAAGAAGACGCGACCACTACCCTCGCCATCACTGCATTATAGTAACTTGCATTGGGATCACAGAGAATATGAATGGCCAGTGGAATAAATGGAAGGCCATCATCGTCATCATGAAGGGAATAAGAAAAACGAGATAGATGACCATACTTTACCCACTTGGTTTTTTTCTATTCCTTTTTTTCTATTTGAGAAAAAAGTGAGTAAGACGAGTGAGTAGTGTGGGGTAGCAGTGCAACTATACTACATATTTGCCATTTGGTGTTGGCCAGAAGTCGTCATTTGTCTAACTTTTTACGACGTGTGCTACTGCAGCTGCATTGGTGTAATAATACTAATAGAAATTGCATCCCATATTCCCATGATGGTGTGATGACCAGAGCAATTCCATTTATGTAGCCAACTAAGCAGCACACGACAGGGAGGGCAAAAATGCGTAAAAATGGAAAAAAGTAATACTCAAGAAAACGTCCGCCCATTTATGTCAAGTCTCGTTTCATTTCAGTTATTAATCACTTTTTAGGGTTTATCGGTATCACCATTTTTTTCTGGAAGTAGCATCATTGTAACTCGTTCAATAATAAGTAGGATGAATAAACAGTAAAAATCAGAGCAAAATGCGAATGAAAAATTATTAGATGGTTTGGCACGGTATACATACGTACGCATTTTTTATGGAACGCGCAAACAAGAAAAAATAAAGGCTCTTCAAAAGGCGATCGTGCATTTATGACGTTTTGTGGCCATATATATATTTAAGTAAATATTGTCATTTTTTCCTCCGACCAAATCCAAATAAAATAAAATATATTACAGCTTCATGTAGGTTCTTGGTGGAACGAGCCAACCTAAATATTATACTTAAAACGACGCAAAATTTTCTTAGTTTTTTTTATTGTGCGTATAACATTCTATTGTACGTACTATTCCATACAGTCAACTAAAATACACACAAGAAACACAGCGGACCGTTAACTTTGAGAGTTATTGCTTGCGAAGATTGTGATAAATCAACAAGAGAATACCAAACGCCAGAAAAGTACACTGAACAAAATGAATGGCTCACATAAAAAAGGAATCCTTCCCGAGTTGATAGCTATGAACAAGCGGGTAAATTTTTGCTTCAAGCATTAAAACAGTAGAGAAGAAGAAAAGTATCGGAATGGGAATGTGCAAGCAAAGAGCACATTTAACATTTCCAGGTCGTTTAAGTATTAGATCAGATCTCAGCATCTCGTTTTATGGAAGAATCACAGTAAAAAAATGTTCAGTACAAGAACAACAGTATACAAAAAACAACAAGACTGACTGAGAATTGTCTTTTAAAAATTTGAAAATAAAGCTTTGCACAAGAACGAAAAGATAACATACAACATCCTGTTTATTTGCTTTGCAAAGCAAAAATACTCTAGAATGTGTGAGCAAGCTGAAAACAGGCTGTAGAAAATGAGGAGTCAATGCAATCAATTGAAACCCATTCAAGTATTATTGAGTAAATTCACGATGTGAACAAGAAGTTACGCATACGTACACACATTCCCAAGCTACCTACTTTTATACCACCACCACCAAATCTAAAATACCTAAAAATATACTCTACAGAATACAATTTGTAGTAACATACACAATGATGGGCATGCATGCATGTATGCAACAGACAAACTTGAGTGATTTTCAAATACTCATGTTGACTGGCTGGTGGCTGTACTGTTGAATTGAAGATGCTGTGGAAAGAATGTGGAAAATTGATTGGAAAGTGCAAACCCAGCAAACTTTTTTGTGTGCTCACAAAAGAAAAAGGACCATTTTTTAAACAGATTTTTTCCCATTTTCTTGAGATCCACTATGTCTCCTGTGGAGAATGTGATGTGATGATACTATTCGTATTGGTCGTCATGATGGTATAGTGGTGGTGGTGCGGTGGTAATAATGCTTCTTGTCCTTTCTCATTTTCGATCCATTTACAACGTTTAGACTAGACATACAAGACATCCATATCATTACTGCACACTCAAACAGACAGACACTTTTACTCAATTCGTCGTCAGGCCTGCTATATATACTGTTGGTTAAACGAAGGAAAGAGAATAGCATATTTAAAAGCAGCAGAAGACATGATAGGGAAACTTAAACAAGAAGGAAAAGTTCTATCACTGGATATTATAGATGGAAGACTATATACTTTTTTATATATTATATTATGGTGGTTTGTAAAAACAAAAAAAAGTATAAAAAAGACTGAAGACTGTCCATGCAATAATAATGGGGAAAAAGAATCATTCTGTTGAAATAACGTTGCTTTCTACTCCTTCTCACTCGCTCCCCCGAGAAGATGTTTTCTTGTTCTTCATCTTCTCTTCCTCCATCGCATCATCCATTTTCTCCGCATGCATCAAATGTATGCACGGCGAATACTAAAATCCAGTGCAGCACATCGGCAAATGATATTGACTATTTTTTGGTCGTATTCCTTTCTCCTCTACATACTTTTAGGTTGAAGAGGAAAAAAAGTATAGCAGTTGTAGTGAGATGTGATGGTATGAAATCCTATCAATCCTTTTCTCCCCTACTCTTCTGCTCCCTGTTGAGTTTCAATGTGTAATAATGTCCAACTTTCTTGAACATTCTTTTCCCTATTTTTATAGTTCAGTGTAGTATCATGTGGAATTATTAGCTTGCTTCTTCAGGCAAACTTATTGAACTGCCTGGGGAAAGCGTCTGTCCGTTTGTCCGTGCCGTGCCCATCTAGAAGTTTCTTTTGCCAACTTTAAACTCAGAATATTAAACCAGCTTATCATACATACTTATTTTTCAAGGGCATGACCTTACATGACTATATTTTGAATGTCAAAGTTTTTAAAGATAGTTTCAAGATGTTACATGTATATATTGTACTTTAAATAATTTATCCGAACAGCGAGAATTTTATTTTCTCTTTAACAGACTGGTATTTTGAAATTATTATTTTTGTATATTACTTTTGTGCTAAAGTGTGCATTATTAGAATTCTGCTATTATCACCAACATACTTTTATGTTTTTTCCAACTAAGCTCTACCATCATCCATGCTAAATTTTACATTTCCGAAGACAAAAGGAATGAATATGAATTCCAAGTGGTTAGAGCATTCATTCCCAAACTCGGGAAAAAACGCGTGTCACATTCCACTGGAAAGTAATATATTTGACATGAAATGATAAAAATGCATTCGACCATGCATGAATAAAGTTTTTCCCAACAATTTCCATGACCCAACCAGCGTAGCACTACCAACTGGCACCACTACCAAAATGTATAATATGAAGAAAAGATTATCTTATTGGTTTACTGGTGGGTGGACGAATGTAAAACACGTCCAAAATACAACTGTGTTTAGGACTGTACCAGATTTACAAAATATAAGTCAATGTGGTCACTCGACTCCTACGCCCAAAATAAATACCAGATTGCGAAAATAAAATGCTGCGAAAAACTACTCTTCTCCAGAGAGAATTAGACTCTGTTAAAATAATACTCTTTCCGTTTTTGTTTTTCGAAGGGAGGCTCTAATTCTTTTTCCATGTACTCTATTTGTATCATTTTAGTTTTTACTTATAGTACATACACAATTAGTTTGAGTCTAGCTACTAAATAATATGTATCAAAAACATGAAAACCTATAAATATCCCTCATGTTTTTGTTTATACTTTCACAGCCATCATTCCTCACACACACAAAAGAAATTAAATGAATCCTACTTATGTGCTTTGTTTTTGTGCAGTTTTAGCAGAAAAGGTATTTATACATATTTAGCAAGGGAGTATGTGTGCAACACAATAAAAAGGAAAATAACCATTTTTGGTTGAAAAGACAACTCAGGAACAATTCAGCGTCAGAGCAGATGAACAATGGAATTTGTTGTTTGGCTTGGTTGGTTTTGGTTGCTGACGATGATGATGGTAAGCTAGCTTCATGTTATTTTCATATGTACATTCACTTTTTAACTTGGTTACATTACACATTCTAGTAAACCTGTGTCTGTGTGTAACTCATCTCAGTCCCAACATTTCATGAACCATCTCATCTCTCTCTCCCTCTTTCTTTCTAAGGCAAGCAGCCAGACTATCAGGTAATTCCCGACACAAATGAAACGTAATCAGTTGAAACAATGGGAAAAGACTTAAATGAATGTGATGTGACTCGCTTGAGTAACTTGCTTCAATGAACCTATATACTTGGATGCATGGATTGGTTGGGATGGAAAGACAATAGCCACCCGTGGTGGTGTGCTGCTGTTGACTACTTTCCCTTTTATTTCTCTCGCTCACTCTCTCATCGTCTTTCTTCTTTCTTTTCTTTACTTCTCCTCTGCAGCAGCAACCTCTATTTTCCTTCTCTCACTCTTCCAACTTGACTATTACTTTTCTTGTTCACATTATCCGTTTACAAGACTCCTCAGCTT
The DNA here is from genome assembly GCA_034693345.1 of Entomobrya multifasciata. Taxonomy (NCBI): domain Eukaryota; kingdom Metazoa; phylum Arthropoda; class Collembola; order Entomobryomorpha; family Entomobryidae; genus Entomobrya; species Entomobrya multifasciata. The sequence goes on along the minus strand of JAQFXM010003270.1, from coordinate 15,603 downwards.
AACACTATATTCATCTCATCTTCTCTACCAAAAAAACTTTGTTCCATCTAAAGCACATTTATATATACTTGCTTTTCATTATTATTAAGACCATTCAATAGAAAAGCGAACGCCCATGTCATACATGCTTACTCATACCATCATTTATAGAGTATACGCACGCACACGCCATTCTTTGCATTGCATTCTCACAGCCCAGAGCTGAGCAGACACAGAGAATAAAGAAGAATGCCATTTTCCCGTTGAAATGATATTGCCACCGTCCCAACCCATCCCGTAGCTCTTCTGTTGTTGCTTTTATACCAACACCAAATGTCCGGGAAAGACCTCAGCTTGTGATGATACAGATAATGTTATTCTCTCCTTGTATTATATACATGCATTCAAACATACACATAACTAAAATGTTAAGGGATAATAGTAAGTAGTTTTTATACAGCAAATAGTACTATTTCGGTTGATAGCTGATGCTGGTGGTGGTGGCCACAGATGGAATTTTCATTTACTGCTGTAACTACTATACTCTCTGCTTCCACTGCTGTTACACACTTTCACAGCAGCCCAGCCAACACACACATATAACAACCACCACCACCACTTTTCATGATCGTCATGATGCCAAGAAGAGAAAATCTGACAATACAATCCACCCATCTCCCGGTTGCTCTTTATTATTTCTTTCTCCGTTTCAATAGCCTGTCTCTTCCAGCTTTCACTGAGAGAAAATGAAGGAATACTGAGACAGCAGCAGTGAACAGTGAACCAGTTTGTTTATCATCGTGTCTACAGATACAATACACATGAACCTACAGAGAGATGGATATACCGTTTAGTAGAAAAGCAACCAGGCACCCGGGCAGTATTTCATTTCATATCAGCCATTGTTACCGAGAGAGAATTCAATTCATAATGAAATATCGCTTGTTGTACTACTAACACCATACCATCATCGTCATATGCTGATCATTCCATCCCAATATACTAATGTATACCCATATAAGCCTTCCTTTAAAGAGATAATATTATGTTTTTGTTGTAGCAGTAGATTCCATGGTTGATAATAATAACAGCAGGATAAAAGGCTTCTACTCTCTCATACATCGGATCACACACAAATACAACATCAAGCCCAAACAAAATCATTTCAAATCCAATAAAGGCCAGCAGCTTTCAAAAAACAAGTACGTTATTGTATAAAAGACTAAGAGCCACCATCATCGTGCTCATTGGTGGTGGATAACTGGGAGTATCCATCATCATCATTGTTATTATACTTATTGGATCATCTTCATCACATTCGTTCTCCCGCAGCTTTTTTATTCTATTGAAGTGGTTATTAATATGTCGATAATACGTACATAAATATAACGATAATAACAAACATCAATAACCCAAAAAATATTTAATGTTTTTCGAAGAATACACACCAAAAAGGAGTATACATATGATGCCGGTGTGTAGTACGTGACATGCCTGCATAAGTTCTGAACTGGATGATCCCCATATTTTTTGCACTGTTGTTATATTAGAAAGCTTTATTGGAGAACTACTCCCAGTTTCCCACACAAATTAATTCGGTGTGATAGAAAGATAGGTGGATGGATAGGTATTTGGGTTAAAATGTTGCACAAGACCATCATCTTTCTTTCAGCAGAACAAAACAAAACACTCATCGCATTTCATCACATCATCACCACTTTTCAGCAAGGTTGGTAATATTTTATACTTTAATTCCCCTGACGTTCTTACATGGCTACTACACTGATGGCGTTTTCTATAATAGGTTTCCATTCTTTTATCCAGCTGCTTGGGTTTTTTGGTATGAAGAAATTCTTTGAATTAGGGAAGGCCTACTGTTTTGCACAAGCCAGTGAACTAGGAAAGAAAATTAGGAACATCAAGCCATGTTTTCAGGACGAGAAAAATTCCACGAATTTATTTCGCAGCCTTCTTTTCACTTTCATAGCAGGAGATTCTTCCATCCGCGCAACTTACTGTCATACACTCATGATCACCGAGTTGCTATCTAATGATAATGATGGGCAATTGAAATCTGCATAGGTATAAGTATAATAAATGACGAGAGGTATGATGAAATGAATGGTGGAATGTGGAACACGCATTCCTTCTATTTAACAAGTGAAAATTAAAGGCAGGAAAGTGAAATGACTATCTTGCAAATATGGACAAAATTTCAACAATTTTATGGCTGGTTTCATTCGTAAAATTTTTAAACATCTCTCCAAATTATTTGAAGACGCGAACAGAGTACAGAGAGATACATGCATAAAATGCATGCATAACCCATTGTACAACTTTTATCTTGATCTTTTTGGAACTTTTCAAGGAGAGAAAAGACATTTTTCATGCTCAATTCCTTCTATCGACCGTATCGTATCGTGTAGTTTCTCATTGGTAAATGGTTTCCCGTGGTGGTGAGATGATTGGCTGTGTGAATGTTATACTGTGCTTACAAAGCCGTGATGATGACACCAAACGAATGTGCACAAATTGCTCTGCATGTGTGCACTTCTTGGAACTTTCAATGATTCTTCTTCTTTGTGTACAAGGAGAGTTTTCTAGATATGCATATTTTCTCCATATTATTAGTATTCTAAGGGTTCTATTGAGTAGCGCGCGTAGTAGTTGTCCTTATCGAACAATCCATTTAGTCTAACTATTTTTCTGTGAAGTCTTTTCTTGCAGCTTGGTCGTCTTATTTACTGAACCTAATAGCAGCTTCATTTAAACTGGAAAGGTTGATATTGGAAGATATATCTTGATTTCTTTTTCTGAAATGCAAGCTCTAAAACACCTATTGAGTCAAACATGCATTTGAATACCATATAATACGTTTAGAAGTTTACGCGATACTTTTTTACTGCTTGTAGAAACATTTTCACAAAATATGTGACTGGCTTTGTACATACAAATGTATGTATGTGTCTGTGTAAAAAGGAGACATTCGACTACCATCGACAACGAAATTTTCAGCAAACTTTCCACTACACCACTACTTGTTTCCCAAAACGATCAGCGATCCATAATAGCAAAGAAGAAAAGAAGCTGAGCAGAACCTCGGCATTAGCTAGCAAAGCGAACTAACTTGTTAGAGTTCTTTCGTAGAAGGAAAAATGTTTTCTTGGGTTTTTACTTTTATAATTTGTATGTAAGCATAAGCATATAGATACATATGCAAGTAACATCGGTCTGAAAAAATTCATACTTTCTTTTTTCATTTCAATCGTGGCAATGTTATTATCGACAAAAGGATGCAAATATATTTAAAAGAACATATAGTTCAAGTTTTGTTGCTTTTAGTATAAGATGCAGTGCAGCAAAAAATACCGTCTTTATCCAACAGTGGTAAATATTTCATAATTTATGTTTATTTTTTGCAAAATTAAAAGCGCAATATGCAATTTAATTTTTGGTTTACTTGCTTATAAGGCGTTGTTACATTTCTAAGAATGAAAAATACAGTAAAAAGCGTTCGGATTCGGAGACCTACGTTAAAAGTCTTGATGGAAAGGTTCATTGTAATTTTTCAATCGTGCAGTGAACATAAAGCGTGATGCATGATGTACACATAACTACAAGTTTGTCTGTATTAAAATCTAGACTTGTCATGTATTTTGTAAAACACTAATAAGTAGTTAATCTTTGATGTTGGGTAATTTCATTTTAAAAACTCCTATGGTCTTCAATAATTATAAGGCATCTCTTTGAGTCCACTAATGCAATGACTTTTAGGAACTACCTTTCCAAGAAATTTCATATTTTATATCCACTACCTTTTGAAAATGAAATTCCAAGAATTTGTGTCATGTCAGCTAGGAATTGAAAATCTTTTACAACACAACCCTTTCTTCGTAAAGGAATGGCAAGTTGACCCTCTTCCCAAAGTCAAATTGGAATTTCTGATAAAGGCGGGGATGTTTTAGTGATCAAAGAGTAAAAAAGGAGAAGAAAAACTCAAATAACAATCACTCAAATAGCGGCAACATAAAGTAAGACTGAAATTCGTGAGTTATTTCATGTTACATTGCATTTTCCCTTGTCTTTATATGAGTGATTGACATATAGTAGTAGACCATGGCTGTTTTGTAATAATGCAAAAATTTCCTTGTTTTTCATATACTCCCAACTCAAATGTACTTTACATGTCCATGTGTTATAAATTATTCATCAGCAACTTGTCAATCCAGTTGTTGTTTAGTGGCAACTGTAATAATCCGGCAATCACTATAACCATTGCAAATCGATTTTGCATGAAATATCATCTATTTTATCATTCGAAACGATTGCAAAAGTAAAAGAAATACTTTCAGCACTTTGTACTCTGTCATCTACTTTAGTAATTAATTTTTATCATGCAACTCATTACTCGTTTATTGACTTCGCTGACACCGGACAAATTTTCCAGAAGGTCCACCTTTGACCCCAAGCTTTACAGCCAATTAAACTTAATTAATCATTGAATCATTTTTTAATATTTAATTTGTAATTCAATATGTATAATTACATTGCATTAGTCAGCCAAGCCTGTCAGATGAATTCAAAAATTATTTTTTTATTAAAGCCAAACTAGTTGGATAAGTTGAAGACAAACAAAATGAAAAATGATACTCTTTTTTCTCCTGTTCATTTTCAAGAGCTTGTTTTTGAGATCCCAATCTATTTACAAACCTGTGTAGTCGCAGTACAGAAAGAAGACAGATAGAAAAAAGTGTCTTGTTTATATATTCCACCCATGTAATGGATGTGAGTGAGCGAGAAGAGAGATGTAGATAATGGGAGTAGATTGTCAAATGTCATGGCTCTACCATGTCCTCTCACATCCAGCAGCACACATGGAACATCAATCAGTTGCAAATCGTTCATTACTCATTCCTCACATTCTAAGGTGGATACCTACGTATAACGTTACATTCTCGCCAGCACATCACTATCATCCATTATGTAAGCATGGTAGTTATCTGCATCTTCTTTTTCGTGAAGACAAACGCTGCTGGTAGTAGTGTTACGAGATGAGATAATATGACAATTTTATTGCTGGCGGGATGAAAGCCGAAATATAAAATGTGACACCAGTGGTGTTTGTCTGCAATGCTGTTGTTTAACTGCCAAGCATGTGTGACAATCTACTTTTTGCATGACACATAAAATATCACTAGTTTTTCTATAAGACAAACTATTTAGTAAGGTTACTACACTTTTTTAAGGTATGTATGCATCAGCCTGATGACGTTTGCAATACGATCATGATGATGACAATGATAATGATGATCCAAAATAATAAATGATGATTGTAAAGAGCAAATGCCTCATTTTTTTCCTGAGAGACGATGAATCTTATATCCAAGCCAAGCCGATTATGATAGACTTTTAGTTCACCAACCGCATCGTCGTCAGCTTTACTTATGTGGGAGTAACATGAAAAAAGAATGTGATGATGAATATTATGGCCTGTTTAGTTAATGGCATTATCATTATCATTGTCTGCTTTCATCCTTTTATTTTTCTAAAGAATTTTTTCTGCTTCTTTAACTCAGGCAACCTTATTCGCTCTCTTCTCTTTATTTGGCATATCACACCACCCGACTTTTCTCTCTTCTCCACCTGCAAACTCAGATGGACTATTCTTCACTACTGGTTTGGCTCATCTTGTCAAACTTGGCACTTGGCTAGTGTGTCTGTGACCTGTGAAAATGCTTATAAGCTCTTCTCTTTCTTCTTTGCTGAATCCAGGAAAAAATACTTTTGCGTGTCTTCTAATGCGACTCGTGTGTTTGTGTCTCGTCTGTGAGTGAGGGAGGCATAGCGTGGAAACTCGACATTACAAGACATCTCACATGCCTACTTACTTTTTCCTGCTTGGTCTGCTTATTTTACAACACGAGTGCAATGTCCGTGTTACATGTTCTCTTTTCCTCTCTTCTGCTTGCTCGCACTCACCACCGCCACCAACACCGCAGCAGTAGCAGCAGCAGCTAAAATCAATGTAGCCCTTTAGCTACTACCTTGCTTTTATGTATATAAGGGCCATTATCATTATCAGCCAGTGGCATCTTGAACCTTGGCCCTCTTAATAATACCAACCACAGCACAAATAAGTACTACTCCAAAACTCCTACAAAAGAGCTTAAGGAACGACGAAAATAGAAAATAAAGGATATTATTTTGTAGAAATGAATGTTCTCTACTTAAGTTACAACATCAACCATCTCTTCTACCTCCCCAGGAAGAAAAAAAAAAACTTTTCTTACCGCGAGAGACTGCGTGTCCTCGCCTTCTTTATTTCTTTCATGTGTACAGCCGGCTCTACATCGCAAGTCGCGAAAACTAAAAGAGATTTCTTGTCTGCACATATAATATAGGCATAAAACAAATAGTAGATTTTTTTAGACTCATGTGTATGTGTGGTATGATATCCATACCCACTACTTTGGACTTCTAGCTTATTTAGTAGCTTAAACCAATGGTATAAAATATATATGTAATATTTGTTGTAATCATATCCAATCCACACAAGATGAACCACCATCCTTTTTGGAAAACAACAGCGGCAACCAGCCGCTCGGTCTTGTTCCTAACATATAATTTTCTCCAGCTTTCTTTGTGTAAGTATGTGTATGAGAGTGTGCATGCATCTAAGTAGTTATGATGACGATGACGGCGGCGATGGTGGGAGTTAAAACGAAAAAGCAGCAGCTTTTCTTTTGAGAAGTAAAAGAAGACGACGAAAAGCAGAAGCAAACCAACTAAACCAAGCAAAGTGGATATTATTATTTTTCTTATAAACTTCATATCACGTGGGGGCAGATGAATGTATGTGTGTTTTTCCTAACTATTATACGTTTTATTCACGCTCTTGTTCTTTACCAGGCCACATCACATTGTACCAGAAACTTCTTGTCTGCTTTTCTTTGTTATGAATGTATGTATAGTGTATATTCTTTCCATACCATTTCTCTCCTTCCTTTTGAAAAAAACACTCATTTCATTCCACCTACAACATTTCCTTCTCCGCTTTTATCGTCACTCTTATTGTTAGTAATTTCACCTTTTGTAATCCTAAAGTTTGAGAGGAGAAGAAGAGGAGAGAAAAGTGCCTCAAGATATTATATTTTAAGCGTATGAGGCTGATATGATGAGGAAAGAAAAGCGTGTATGCGTGTGTGCGGCAAACGACGAAGGTCTATACTCTTAACCACTACGAAGTACGAACCACTGCCACACACCATCACGACAAAGATATTTGATAAAACTAAATAGTTAGTTTTTAGCATGCATGCATATTATAACAACTCCCGCGTTGTTGCCCTTTCATTTATATCATCACCATCATCATCGTCATTCTTTAAAAGTGACTAGTACTACTATCATCATTCTATGCATCGTAAAAGTAGTGAACTACTTCTTTACTTTTTATTGCACACAAGATAAGGAGAGAGGAGCAGCCTTTTTGTACAACAAAAGAAAGTTAAGCGCACTTTACACTATCACCGCACCGTTATCATCAGCAAGCAATATTTCTTGGTTTGTGTAACTTGGAAGCATGGTACATGGCTAATACCTTCTTCCAACTTGCATTATAATGCGAAATGAGGACTTGTTAACGATCCTAAAACTGAGCACTTAGCTCATACTTACTTACTTCCTTTTATATTCTTGTGGTGCTTTCATTTGCTATTTCCTTAGTTTTATGAGGAGAAAAATAATGTGTTGGAGCAATTTGGGCAATGGGCAATGGTCAGTACCAGCTTAAAATTGTTATTTTAATACTACAAAGAACTATTTGCCATACGGATTAAATTTCAGCATTATTTTATATGTTTAGTAGATTAAAATGAGAAATTAACTAAGGAATTATCTTTAAGATTATTTTAAGCATATTGCAAAATTCAAGTAAGTAAAGTAAGTATTCTTGTCTCTTGTATGTCAGATACATAAATCCTGAATTTCAAGTTCTATCGTTACAAATTTTGTATTAATGCTTTCCTCGTTTGCACATTTAAATGCCAGCCGTGATGGTGTTCACATTTATAAAGGAACGGAAAAACGCAAAGGAACTTATGACAGGAAAAAGAGGAGTGAACAGCGCTACCACCATCGTCTTGGCGGTAGTAGTGAAAGTACTTGAATTACAACGGAAAAATAAGCCGGGAGCACTATGAAAAAGGAACATGAAGGAAAAAGCAACTTCCATAATATTCTTAAATACATATATTCCATGGGTCGGTATAATAGAGTCGACTCGTTGTTAGTGCATAGGGTTATTAGAAGATTTTTACTTGTAGAATTTTATTAGTCGACCAAAAAATTATTGTCGAAATTATAGTGACGAAATTGGCTTAGTAGACTTTTTTAGAAGAAATGGATTTAGTCGACATTGTTTTTTGAAGAAACGAAGTTGTCGAATTTAGTCGGAATTAGTGGAATTTTATTCCACTGTTTCTTCGTCACCGTTATTACAAATTTCATAATAAAACTATAAACGGGTCTTAATTATTCGAATATAATGTCAACATTTAAGCATGTCAAATATAAAAAAACATTACAAATTAACCTTTCGTAAACGCTTGCTTCTGGTCTCAACTCGTGTCGGAGTAACATTTTAATAGTTTTTACGAATTCGAATCTGCCTTAGATTAGCTGTTTCGAAACTACTAGCTACGTCGTCGTTATTGTCTAATGCAGAGGTCGTTGTTCATGTCCGAGATATTGATATTTGGTTAATAATATATAAGAGTCGTGTACATTATCAGGTTCTCCCTCTTTTTCGTCCTGTATCTCTGTTCTACCTCTTGTACCTTTTCTATTTTATTTATTTGGTGGCAAGTGTGTATTCATCTTTGCTGTGAAAATGAACTATGTAGGGAAAAAAATCAGCTGTCCGATAGATACCATGTACCCCAATTTCTGTATTTTTTTGACATTAATGCGAATGCAGGAACTGGTCTTTGATGCGTTTTGGAGATCAAAATAAACGCTAAAATATTTATTTTATGTGGCAGCTTATAACATGTAGGTATGGCTGGATACCGGCCATACCCTAGACATAAAGTATCACTGACAATCATGTATGTATGTGCTAGGTGGGACTAAGCTGGCCGTCAAGCCAGAGGAGTCAGTTAGTTGGAATAAAGTGAAGATATGAGTAACAACATAAACTAAGAGCTCTGGTGGTAGTCATTCCGTTGCGCATCACAGATCCAGATCCCAATCCCCTGGCCTATCTAGACATATGTAACCAGTAAGGAGAGGGATCACATATTCTTATACTGACGAGATTGCTTACAGAGACGAACCTTGAAGCATGGTTTTCTGCCATTTTGATTTTTTTGAGTGTATCTGAAATACACAGGTTACCTTTGTGGTTGGTAAGGTTTTGTATCACAAAAAATATCTTTTACTGCAATTTTCAGTAAAATTAAATTATTGTAATGACGGAAAAAGTTATTTTATAGTATTTATTGCGGAAATGTGTAAATTAGTTTTTTGTGTCAGAAAAAAGTATTTTTTATGAGGAAAGGCAGAAAAAGTCAAGGTAGAAAATCAAGTCACGTTAGTTTAATTCCGTCATTTAAGTTTTAAATTGAGTTTTAAGTCATACGCAAGTCAGTTTTTAACAGTTATTCATTTGGGAAGTAACTATAATTTGTGAGTTTTTCGATAATTTTTTAAGGAAAGCAGTCTGATGAGTGGATGCTTGTGAGAGCTCCAAATACCATACAATTGAGCTCTAGTTGGGAATCCAAAGCTAATACGGCTCGTGTCTTTTGTGTGTAGTACCCTGTCATTGAGGATTGACTCCCGGTCGGGTAACACTATGGTGTCATCATTCCTACAGTAACTACAACAATTGAGGAATTTCCTTTCACCAGGGATAATCAAGAACCCCTCCATTTCCACCAGTCCTCTCCACAAATGTCAGTGTCAAGTCGCCGTCGCCACAACAGTCAGTGTCAAGTCAAAGCAGAATTGTGAAGCACATCCTAAGCGATACATAGCTAAAGGAAAGGTTCGAGAGACAGTTTCATTTCACTTCTTTCTAAGCATGTCATCCGCTCTAAAAGGGGTAACTAAAGACCACCTGTCCATTTATCGGGAAAAATCAGTTTGTTATTCATTCATTTTCAAGTTTTCGGGTTCTTCATTTCTAAACGTAAAACATTTTTTACAGGCTTAGATGGAACAAGTGATACAAATTTGAGAATTAGTAGCAGTTTCTTTTCTCGATCTTATTTAAATTTTGGTATATAATACCTCCATAAAAATCCCCATCTCCTGGTTTCTTTTTGTCTACATTACATTTTAGTTGTTCATTTGCCCTGTTCACTTCCAACTTTAATTTTAACAAAGTAGAACAAGAAATGATACAAATTTGAATGAAAAGTAGCGAATAGAGAAAAGAAACTTTTATATTTCTAAACTACCGAAAGAGCATTTTCAAGTAAAGTTCATTAAACCGAGAGTATGAAAGAGACTCCAACTATCATTTCAAGTATATTTTAACATAAAGCTAAAGTAAAGTTAAATTACAGTTAGGTCCTTTTCGAAGTTAAGTTAATTCCATTAATTTGGATTCCGATATGGCACAAAGTAGAAACCGTGGAAAAATTCCAATAGATCGTAGTGATCATTCGAATGGCGTATGTGTATTACAATTAGCATATACCATTGAGAGGCTTGTAGAGGCATGTGAAAATTTTTACACAAGAGATAAGGACATTCGCTATACAAATTAGATCAATTGAAAGAAAGAGTATTGATGAAGTGAGAGGTGAAAGACCGAGTACCTATATGAGGTCTCGTGAGTATTTGCATGGTAATAATACACAACGACCACTGTTTCATAGTATTACTGTTGGCAGTAGTCCACAGTACCAACCGGTAGAAAACCGAGAACAAGGTGGCAATTCATTTCGCCCTTAGTCAAGTACATATCCATGCGTACAAAATGGTAATTTTGAATATTGCTCATGGCAACTTCAAAGCAATTAAATATTACAACAAAATTATGCAAACAAGCAGTCAGGTCCATCAAGCCAAATTCACATTCCTACACCACAACCAACTAGTACCAACCAACACAATCCATTTGACCACAATGGAACTTAACCAATGTATTCTAATTTTCAACAAAACACCTTTGCAAAATGCTAATGCAAACGAGTAGGCCATCTTATGAGACATTGACCAAAAAATCAATGTTCGTCTATCGTTAACGGTAATGAACATAACATAAACCAACGTATATTGCCCAACTATACTTGAATTACTTGTGTATTATACTATAGCTCTTTCAAAAATCAAATTTTACATTAGTAAACCACTCTATATAATACATTGCTGAAAATTTAAATTCTAATTTACTGATGAACGGAACGATTATTGGTTTAGTTGGCAACATTGCTATTTAAAATACGATCGTAATAATGCTGTTTACTTGCTTTACATTAAAGTGATGAGAACTTTCCAGTCAAGGTTGCCTATCTAGCTTTGTCTATTACTCAAAATCATTTGCCCTATGTAAATTCGCAGTTTATGTACGGGAGACAAATATACAATTTACACTAGCTGTGGTGCGCGCGCATAGTTTGTGAAAGATTGTAAAACAAACACAAGTTTATATTTTGAGTTTAGAACGTAAATTGGAGGTTGGCGAACGTTCTGATTCTACAAAGTCCTAAGAGATTAAATGTGGAGTTTTGGTAAGTGCCTGGTTTATGATATTATACTTGGGTCTTCGGTAGGTCCAAACGAAATGCGTAATGTAATCAGGTTAAGGTTATTAAGGTTAAGTTAAAAAGTTTAAGGGCGGTCGGTGGCAGAGGCTGTTAAGAATATGTGTGGTAATCGCAGTTACCAACAAGCACTAGTCATTAGTCATCCTTCAAACTTCTGCGTTAAATTCAAATGTTGAATTTAAAATGAAAAATCAATTTTGAAACTCCTCGCCGCAATATGAATAACGATAAAAAGTAATGAAATGATTTTTAAGCTCCTCGCAGCAATATTTGTAATAATATAAAGTATAAGGTGCAGTCGGTGGCAATGGCTGTTAAGAATATGTGTGGTTGCCGCAGTTGCGATTAAGCACTATTCAATCCTTGATACTGTTTCATGTTGTATTGAAATTTCTACGTTATATTTACTGTTTCATGTTGTATTGAAACTTTGACGTTAATTACTGTTTCATGTTGTATTGAAACTTCGACGTTATTTACTGTTTCATGTTGTATTGAAACTTGAAATTGAATTTTAGCTTTAATAATCTTTTTTTCTAAACAGTTACACGTTAAAATATGAATAGTAAAATTAAACTTTGAAGTTGCATAAATTATTTTTTAAATATTCCGTTGCGCATCACAGATCCAGATCCCAATTGCCTGGCCTATGTAGACATGCGTAACCAGTAAGGAGAGGGATCACATATTCTTATAAGCTTGCTTGGAAAAAATTAAAAATTTAGCATGGCTATTATTTCATAACAACTGAAATTGGGTTCTTTCTAGTGACTTATCAATTATTTTCTACAGCATTCACAGTGTCAATATCAAGTTTGTTAGTGACACAGTGATGGATACATACAAAGTTGAACGGGAGGGGTAGAGAGAGCTTGAGAGGAGAAGTCATGATATTTTATCACACCGCAAGGATATTTTTACATTTGGACATAACTATCTCAAAAGTGCTTCAAAAAATTTGAAGATAGCGCCATTTGAAAGCTTATTTCTCAGTGGTCACAAAGAATTTTAGTTTGCAGTGTTTTTTAGTTAAGAAGTGAGTTTAATTGATTCAGTTAATCAGTGTTTTAGCTGTGAGTTCAGTGCCACAATTTCATCTTTTTTGAGAGAGAGAAGACCCCTGTTCCAATATGCAAATTGGAACATTCTTGGTAAACAGACTTTTAAAAAAATTAAAGCAGGACTGATGCTCTGAGTTTTGGTGGTCGAGGGAAAAATCATATTATTCAAATTGATTGTCCCAATCTGTCAAACTTGTCAAGACTCTACTTTTCATAAAGGCACATCATCATCAGTTAGCAGAACAAAGCTCACATCAACACACTCATACAAGCTTGTTCTCTCGTCCTTTTTTCTTTCTTCTTTTCAAATGCACTGAACACTGACTGCTCTATACGATCAACAATTCACCTCTCAAATTTAAGAAGAATTAACTAGGCATTACACTATGAATGTTATATTCTTTTATAACATAAGCGTACTCTCCATATTCCTATAAGTCAGTACCTAGACCGTACTATGCTTGTAGAAAAATCAAATATACTTATCATTTCTGTTATAGAAAACCTTGCTAAGTCATAGATTACGCACAGAAGACTCATCTTATCTCCTATAAGTCAGTACCTAGACCGTACTATGCTTGTAGAAAAATCAAGTATACTCATCATTTCTGTTATAGAAAACCTTGCTAAGTCATAGATTACGCACAGAAGACTCATCTTATCTCCTATAAGCCAGTACCTAGACCGTACTATGCTTGTAGAAAAATCAAGTATACTCATCATTTCTGTTATAAAAAACCTTGCTAAGTCATAGATTACGCACAGAGGCCTCAATTTATCTCCTGTAAGCCAGTACCTAGACCGTACTATGCTTGTAGAAGAATCAATGAAACTCATCATTTCTGCTACAAAATCCTTGCTAAGTCATAGATTACGCACAGAAGACTCATTTTATCTCCTGTAAGCCAGTACCTAGACCGTACTATGCTTGTAGAAGAATCAAGTATTCTCATCATTTCTGCCACAAAAAACCTTGCTAAGTCAGACTACGCACAGAGGACTCATTTTATCTCCTATAAGCCAGTACCTAGACCGTACTATACTGATAGGAGAATCTTTTATGCTCATCATTTCTTCTAAGGGCAATTGCCCTCATCTACCAAATTGCACTCTAAAGTCAAGTCCTTGACTTGGTTGAAGGGAGAAGCTTAACCAAGTACAAGGCGAGTGTGCACATCTGAGGTCAACACCCTATCTCCTGTCTGGCAGTACCTCGACCGTACTATACGGGTAGGAGATACAAATTGTGACTGATAGATGAAAATATTCGGAATATGCAAAGCAGCGACTCCTCCCCAGAGAAAATAGTTGAATTTGAAGACGTCGACTTAGGAGCACCCAGCTGCAAACGTTTTAAGTTTGCCTTTGGAGAAACATCAAATTTTGCCGGACATTCCCCAAAAAAGCAACCTGTAGTGAAACCTCAGGAAAGTGGTGTGATTGAACTTGCAGCAGATGAGGATACTCTCAAAAAAACGAAAATGGAAGAAATGATGAAGGAAATCCTGGCCACCGTGTCCAGTACCAAAATACATGTCGCCAACATGGATACCAATTTATCAAATGTGGATTATAAAGTTGAAAACTTCTCCGAAAAATTTGATCTCTTCCAGAAGGAGATAACAGAAGTCAAACAGGAAAATGCAGCGCTTAAGCAGACTATTGCAAAGGCAAACGACAAGATAAGGGTGCTGGAGGATGCTCAACTTCTTGCAATGGACCGTCTGAATGCAAATCATCTGATTTTCAATGGAATCACTGAAAATAGTGTTGAAACTCCTGAATCTCTTGTAACTAGAGTCAACAAGATTATTAATGATCTTCTTGAGCTAGAAACACCTTGCACTTCAGCAACACGGGTAGGCTCGTCAGGAATTAGAGCAAGACCAGTTAGAGTTTACTGGATAAACCAAGAGCATCGCAACCGTGTGCTCAATAGTTCCAGGCGTCTTCCTAAGGGCCTCTACATCAATAAAGACATCCCAGCGGTGCTCAGAGCAATTAACAAGAAATTAAGAAGGAAAGCTGGGGAACTGTACAGAAATGGTATCAACTATGAATACCGCATCAATGGATTAATGGTCGACGGTGAATTAATCCACCACGAGGACATCAACTTTGAAGACGAGGATCCACATAGGATGGATCAATCGCCTTCAGCATAGGAATTCGGCCAGCCCACACACACACGCACATCACTAAGCTACCCAAAGAAGCAAATACAAAACCATGAGGAAACTGTATATAATCACATAACCTTTTGGAATGTACATGGAATTAAAACAATTTACGACATTGACAAAGAAGATAAAGAAATTTTACTAAAAGCTGACATACTAGGACTTACTGAAACATGGGCAGAGAATCAATTATTAACACTGCCAAAATATTTAAATAATTACAACTATATAAACAGCCCGGCGGTTAGGATGCGTGCAAGAGGAAGATGCAGTGGTGGTATATTGCTATTGTACAAAAATACATATGAACTCAAAGACTTGATTACCTGCAACAAAAACTGTATAGTAGCACGGCTTCGCCACCTACAAAGCAACCATTTGATAGTCATTGCAACAGTATATGTGCCTCCGGGAAATCAGAATGACAAAATCTTAGAAGAAACGTTAAACGTGATCGATTCAATTCAGTCCAATGAAGATACTATTGTTGGCGGTGATTTTAACGCAAGGACTTCAAATCAACAACAGATTCCACGCGACTTCAACCCCCATCTTCATCACCAGAGAAATTCCTCAGATGCTGAAATAACAACCAGAGGATCACTT
>JAQFXM010003269.1:0-20864 GCA_034693345.1 Entomobrya multifasciata | reverse complement strand
CATAGCTTTTGTACATATAACGTAACATTTTCATTTTGGGCAAGCTTTGTGGAGGGGGAGACTCATTACATTACATACTTACGTGCCTGCCTGTCATTTCTTGTCTTGTTTAATGGAACGCGTCGTAAATTCATAATAATAGTTGCACATATAAATTTTTTTTTGTGTCCAAAAAAAACAAGTGTAAAAAGAAGACGTGCATTCTTTATGACCATTCTTATTATTAGTAATTTGAAAATTAGCCGTATCCATTAATTATGTAAGCAGAAAGGTTGTAAAGGACAGATTGTTTAGATAAAAAGGAAGAAAAAATATAGTATGCATATCTCTCTGTAAACATCAATGTTTCCTATATAATTGTTTGTTATTACAATCTTATTACTTGGAAGAGAGAGAAGAAGGCAGAGATACAATGTTTGTAAATTTGAAAGATCATACCTGTCTGCTGGATTGTAATTTGTAATTTTTTGTACTGAGAAGGAATCTTCTAATGGCATTCTCAACACCATCCAAGTATGTCGACAAACAATTACTTAAGCAGTAAAAATAAAAATGAACATAATCATAATAATTTGATTGTTATGTTATGATTATTATTGTTATTTTTTTGTTGTAAAAGAAGCCATTTCACGACTCTCAAGTAATAGTGATAATGGGCAAAAAAAAGTTTTGAGGGATGGATGATGATGATAGTACAGTTATTTTGAATCACCTTTAAACAAGTGAACAAAGTTGTAACTAGGTATTATGATAATTTTTTTAAAAAATGGTAAGACTCAATGTATGTATAACTGTCTGGTTGACGTTACTGGTGGGGTGACTTACCTTTCAAGCTTGTCAGACAGAAAAAGAAGTAGTTAACTAAATGAAGAAGAAAAATGATTTAAAAAAATAAGAGAGCATAATGATAATCGTTCACAATTGTGCATTCATAATATTTATACAACAAAATGATAGGAAACAAGCTTGTTAAAAAATATATGTATCAGTTTAGTTTCTCTCAAGTTTACATGAACAAATTTCAAATGTTTAAACTACTCAATAATTTTCCATGGGACAGTGCATTTTACACCTTACAATAAAAAATGAGAATAAAAAAGGTGGCACTTTTCCTCTTGTATTTTTCTCTTTGAAAAATCATGTCTAACTATTTTGTTCAAGTATTGCGTAACAGCGTTGAAAATTTTAAACAAAATATATATCACAAAACGCAACAGATTAAAAAAAAATCGCACGTCGCCTCGTTTGCGTCGGTGTAACAAAATTTTTCTTTGGGGTGTTTTGCTTTTTGTTCTCTTTAATTCTTTGAGTGAAAGATGAGAATGAGAGGTAGCAACAAAAAAAAATCATTGATGCCATTGCAAAAATGGATTATCTTGTTTAAAATTGATAATAAGCAGCGTGCTACCGCGATAATCTTGATGATGACGATGACAAAGGCATGATATTATCTTTGACAGTACAACCGTTGCATTTAAATCTCTATGGTTACCAGACCACCATAATAATACCATCCCATTGATTGAAATCACTCTCGAACAGTTTCTCTGTTTCATGAATGTTTAGCTCTTTTTGGTAATCTTAGGGTGGTGGTTTCTTCTTTAGTAGTTAAATACTAAACAAGCTAGTTTTTAAACAAACAATCAAAACAGAAAACAATTAAATCCTAGCAAAATATCAATAATAAATGTACAACTTTTCATTTGCTTTGACGACGACGACGACGACGTGACTCCTACGGAAATGGCATTGGGTGGAGTCTCTGCCTGCAAATATTTTTTTTTTTCACTTTTGCAGATGAATACTTTTAAATGATTAAATATTCATAGAAATCCACCATGTGCCACAGAGAACATCCGTTTAGTTTTTGGAGACTTTCATTGCGTCGCATGATGAGATAAAGTCAAGTTAAGTACTCTGGTTACTATTCAATATAAGTCAGGCTGATAGAAAAACAAAAAAACAAATTACAAGTAATGCCAAATATGAGCATGTGGGACGTGTTTTGCATATCAAATAAAATATTTCGATTGTCAAGCTGAACTGAAACAAATTAGCGTTAGGACAGAACAACTCCTCACCAAATGGTGTTAGATCTCTTATTTTTTAAAGAGATTATGACGCAATAACACAGGTGGCATTTTATTTGCACGTTATCACGCATTAATGACTAAAAATAATGTTATCGTGCTAATTAGCATGTTTCTTTCATGTAGGAAATTTCAATAGTGTTTTCGTTTCCTGAAACATTGAAAAAAATGTTTTATAGCAGTCATTAGTCCGGTATATTGTTAAATCCAAAAACTATCATACTTAATATTTAATCGCTTCATTTTTAGCATCTCTGTTTTCATTTTTTTGATATCCAAATCTAATGACATTTACGGATAGAACAATTTTTTGAGTTTGTTTCAGAATTACTTATGTGCACATGGCATATAATATGATATATTGAAAGTTTGGCAAACTAGCTAAATCATTAGGAGACCTTCTAAGAGATTTTTATGACAACCCTGACATGATAAAAAAGGGCTGAAAATAATCTATGATGACGATAATGATCCAATGTTTGATATTTTTCTTACAAATGGAAAACTTCCAACATGGTCAATATAAACATACAGTCAACATGTAAATTTCTAGAGTGCCGCAGTGCAGTAAATAGTTTCCTCATTCACACCAACAGGGTAATTATCATAGTTATAATTATTTGTACTACAAACGATAAAAGAACCTCAAATTCTAATGGTTGCTTTTCAGAAAGACAAAACAGAATCACATTTGACAATACTCTACAAAAATAAAACAACGAGACGAATCGGATTATGCAAATTGAACACCAATAAGAACATCATTCTTTGTTGTTGGTGTGTTATTAAAACCTGTTGTTTTCTGCACAAATTACATGTGCTTGTATTGCATTGTAAGCTGTTGTAAATGTATGTACTTATTTGACAATTGAATTAGTTTACTAAAATGTTTGTTCGCATTTTTTTTCATAGATAATGAGTACAGTAGTAGTCCAAGTGCGTTTACAACTGATAATTATAATATGCATATCAATAGCCACCAAAAAATCTTTAATTGAGCATTTGATTGGTTTATTGGACAGGATATTTTTGCCATGTAATCTCTTCTTTCTAAACATTTTTTTTTTGGGATTCTGGATATCTGCAAACTTCATAAACGGAAAAAATTACGCAACATGAAACTTCACCCTAATATTTCTATTAAACTTTAAAAATTAAGTTTTTTTTACGCAGGCCAAGTTTGACAGGGATTGCGGCTAAAAAAATGCTGCTTTACATTTACATGAGATACTCATCAATTTCACTCCTTACACAGACTTGTCTGTTGTCTTACGCATCTTTTGTGTTGCTGTCTGATCTTTTTGTTGATTGGTGGGTGCTCATATCAAAAAATTATATCGTAAATATCGCGCAAGTTTAATATACAACCGCAACCTGATAATATCGCACATAATAATATAGTTATAGTTCCTCCGAAATGACATGGTGACACGTGAGTTGAATGAATGCGAGAAGAAACTTTTTTTTACGGAATAACGGGAGGTCTCCTTTTCACAAAAAATGCAAGACACAATGCGGACTCGATGAGTGTTTTACCATAATTGGAGTGGCTAAATTAATGGCGTATCCCAAATGGAAATATGCTGTAGTGTTGGGTATGCCCTACATTCTGAAAAAATAATTATCTTCAAATCCTCATGGGTAATTTTGAAAATGATAACCAGTAGCCTGGTGACTTGAAAAACTGGATCCGATTTTACAACAAATTTAGATGAAATATTACACGTACGTCAAAAAGATATGCAAACTTGCGTGCGTGCATGCATACCTCCCATTTACTATGAAGATGTACACATACCGACATACCTGTATTCTATTGTCGGGCTGTTCATCCAGCCCCGGGCCAAAAAAAAGTTTTAGCATGTCTCAAATCGATCATTATCATCCCCAAATATTTTCATCACTGCTATTACAGTATTCAGCCAGCCAAATTAAAATTATCCTAGATTAACTGATTTGCCTTTATTGAGATGCTGAAAAAATACACCATTCAAAATTTAATATCAATGCATTATTTCAACTTGATTAAAACTATTGCTTGATTTTATTTTCTGTTTTTTTGTCAATATTTACTGGGCAATCATAAGATTTGAATATAGGTTAGTTGGGATTTTAATCAATACTTATGCATGATTGGAATATTTAATAACTGGAAAGGAACATTTTTTTTGTATCAAAATTTCATACAAAAGTACATATTCCATTTTCATTAAATTACAACTTATTATTTTCCCTCTCTTACATAACCAAGCAAAGCTAAACTCTTTCAAAACTTGTATAAATACAAGTTGTATACCCAAGACAAAAAAAAATGTATTTACATATTATGTAGGGACATCTGCCAAATTGTCTCTAAACAACATAACATAATGTTGTTACAACATAACAAACAATTGCTGTTTACTTATGCATTAAATTTTTTTTGTTATCATTTGCATAATAACCTTGATTCTCTTTTTTATTTTCAGTAAATGGTCATCTTCATCAGATCACCAAACCAACTTGCGGCCACTGCTTCATCAGTACCCATCACAAGTTTTGCGTACCTGTAATCCTGATTGCGTTGCAATTACAATCACTGTGCACTGCACTTGGACTTGACTTGAGCGGCACACTCCCTCGAAAGAAAAAAACCCAGAGAAACAGTTTGAAACAAAAAGAGGAAAAAGGATGGTGACGCGTTTTTCCGGTGGTGGTAGCTGTAAACCAAACCATTACATGACCTGGCCATTGTGAAAAAATACATAATTTTCTCCCAGGTTCCCTTTTTGGACGTATTCACAAGTGATACTTCAGCTTAACGAGGTACATCCGTTTTACTTAATTGTTTAATTAAAGATAAATGTAGTTTGAGGGTGCGTAAAAAATTATTGTAAATATGAAACATCATGTTATATATTTCACGCAAGCGATGATTAATTTAATAAGGCGAAAAAAATAGACTGTGTGAAAGCAATGAATCATTTAATTGCTTGAACACATTTAATTTTTTTTACGGACTTCGGTTTCATGAATAAAGTAGTGTGAATGGTTACGTATATAATGCGATTATCATAAAGAAATAGACTATGAAATTCAAAACTGTATATTATAGGTTTGCATGATCTTCATTTATGTTCATCTATCCAGCATACCTACGCATGTAACAAATCATCACATTTTATTTTACAAAGGAACATGATTTCTGCACATTATTGTTTTAAGATTTGTCCCTCCTGGGGTTTATGTCGTGATTCCTTAATCATATCCATGTACATTCACTTGCCTTTTATGATTGCCAAATAAATACATATATATATGAAAATTTTGCAAAAGTAAATAATATATTAATAACATGTAGATATGCTGCTAATACGGAAATAGCATATAAAAATTCTGATTGACAATTTAATATTTACTGTTCCCGTACTCCACAAACATAACAAGCTATTTAAATATTTAACGGAGACGAAAATTAAACAAAAATGTATTTTTTTTGGTAATGGAATTTCCGTCAGATCAACTCTATCTATAAATCACCACTTTTCATCAAAAAGTAGTTCAATTTTTAGTGAAATCAAATGCTGAGGCGAATGCAGTTTGGTCTATTCGCCCCAATTGTAAAACAATCAGATTTAGAGCAATAACATGTACAAGTACAAATACACACTTGAGTTTGATGACTGCATCATTAAATTAAAATCATTATAAATAGCCATAAACCATTAAAATTGATCAATTCAAAAAATTATATATATGCCATTTTATTCTGCATAACAACTTGTCAATAAACTCAAAGTGCAGTCATTGTGAAAGAAAAAAATCTCAAACTAGAATTAGATCCTTCCTAAACTGTCAATGTGTCAATTCTTCACGAGTATTGTCATCGATAACGTTGAAAAACGGCGGTGATGATGATGCTGATGCACTAGCAGTCAAGTCAAGAGCAGTTAGTGATGATGCAACAGAACAATCATCGGGTATTACCCTAACAATGCTTATCTTGATAACTGAACTAAAACTAAACTGATTATAACATACGATATATTTAGCATTTTTTCATTGTCATCGTGTCATGCAATTCTACAAAATTTTATAATCGACATTGACATTCGCATTCGTTGATTCAATTTGACATGCACACGTTCTCTAAAACATGCTATTACTTTGTTATGCAATATATGCAACAAGTTGTCAAATACAACATGATGTTTTAGATAAAACTTGAATGATGACTTTTCATACAAAATGCGTTGCGTACCCTTTCCTTTTTGTGAACACGATTAAAAAAATGAATCGCAATACAAAAAAGGGTTCCATCAAAAACGAAACTGATAAGGATACACAATAAGATAGATAAGATGAAAGGGTTATTTATAACAATGATAAGGTGAATTTATTTAAGGTAACTTACATATGAAGTGAATGCTCTTTGTTCCTCATTTGCACTCATAGCAATTATCATATCATCAATTCAAGTTATCAACTTTCCTCACATTTCATCGCGCAACAACGCGGCATCGCATCACATCACATCACATCTTATGCATTATTTGATGATGACATGATGAATCATCTAAATCGTAAAAGTTTCCCAAACAGTAGCATTACGTGATATTTAATAGAGTTCTCAGAAAGTTTGACAAAAACACAGATTTATTGACACTGACAGCAAATATTGAAAGTACTTGACTTCCTGTACATTATGCACACCCTGCCGCACTGCCGCAGTTGATCTGATCGTGATCATTGATGATAATGTAGTGCATCTTCTGATTAGATGAAAGGAAGAGCAGCAGCCGCAGAAAAAGCAATACAATAATCCAAACAAATCTTATTTTGTGAAATCTCTGCGCATGACACAGTTTTATTTGTAGAAATGATGAATAAATTTTCCATGAACGACTGATAGGGAGATTTTAATTTTTTCGTCGAAAACAAAGTGTTACGTTGATTGAACATTGTATATCTACTTATGTAAGTGATTTAATTCATTTTGTTTCCTGTCATCTGTAATTGACGATTAATGTCAACCGTGATTTTTAAATAATTAATTGAACTTTATTCAAGCCAGATTAGTTTTTTAATTCTGCCATTTATTCTTTCGATTACTCTTAAAGAAACAATTGGAGGATAATTAGCTCATTTAGTTTGTCAAAAAGAAGATTAGACATCTGATCTGAAAGATTTATTGTCACATAGTCACATCTGATTTTATTCGTCAGAAGAAGAGGTAATTAGTGTAAAGATTATTAGTTAGTAGTGCAAAACGAATTATTTAGAATTTTTTATAAGATTATTTTAGGTTGGAATTTCCCCTTGTTCCTTTTTTAATTATACCCGGTTATTTTGGATCATTCACATGTGTCATACGTTAAAAAGATACATTAAAATTCACTTTTTAAAGTTTTTTTTTGAAAGGACTACAAGAAGTGTGTGTATACGTTGTAAATTAAGTGGACAAACAAAATATTTGACAAGGTATAATGTATAATTAGCTTGGCATGTGTCCACTTTTGTCTTGAAATCCACTAAAAAGCTATCCTATCCTAGGATATAGTTTTTCAGTTTCATTCTATTACATTATTAGCCGGTAGATTACCAATAAAATTTAATTTATGAAACCGGTTTTCATGCCAAGAAAGGGTATTTATGAATATTATCGAAAAGAAAATGTAAATTAAAACCGATCTACAATTTTATTACCGATTACCTCTCAAGAATAACATTCTATATCATCTAGTCTTACAATCTTACAATTATTATAATAGCTATATATTTCGTAGACTATTTTCTGTACCTTTGTGTTGTTGACTTAAACAGTGTAAATGTTAATTTTTAATTTGTTTTTTTCTTTCTAGGTGAATAGAGGAATCTGTTTGTAGCAACAACTCATGGAACACTGACATCCTTTGACAAAAAAACCTTCTTTTTTTCAAGCCATTTTTGTTCTAACCCAATTTTTCCAAGAAAATGGCTACTCCAGGGCTCGTTATGCCTCCCCGGATTCCCATAACGGATGATATGATAAGACCCCAGATGCTAACTCTGCGAGAGTTCAGACCATTTAAAACGAGTGATGAATATCTGTGGGCAATGAAAGAAGATTTATCGGATTGGCTACACACATTGTACCCGGATCTGGCCATTAGTCCACATTCATTTATGGAGTGTCTTGAGACCGGTGTGACTCTGTGCAAGGTAATAGAAGAAGACAAGCGTTGATTATTAAGTGCCAGAATGGTACTTTATAAGAATACTTGATGATAAGGGGATGAGTAGTCTGTCTGTCGGTCTGTCTGTCGGTCTGTCGGTCTGTCGGTCGGTCTGTCTGTCTGTATCCACGATATCTTCCAAACGGCTCAACCGATTTACATGAAACTTAGTATACACATTCATATGGTCCATGGGAAGAAGCCTATTGATTTTGGGCCAAATCGGTTAAACGGTTTTTGAGTAACGGCCAATTTACGGTTACATGTATTTTAAATAGGGGAATTTTTTTATTGCACCAATCGATAGATTTTAGCATTGGAATCAAACTTTGTCAAGAGACCATATTCTAAATCTCAACAGTTTTTGAAATATGGCTCATTTTAAAGTGTTTTTTTTAAATGACAAATGTTCAATATTTTTGTGCAATGACGTTTAATTGACCAATTAAAATTAGTCAAATGATTAAGTGAATATATGCCGGCGCAGTCGGCTTTCCTTTTTACATTTTATATGACTTCTGGCACTTATTTACCTCATGTTTACATGATTTATTATTATTTCTAGATAGCTAGTTAGTAGAATACACGTCTTATAATATATTATTGCGGAAGAAGTACTCTAGGGTTATGAAAGGTTACCACACCGAATGCGTTGAATTTGTCAAGAAATAACTTTTTTTATGTGAGTTTTATGATTTTACTTAAAAAACATAAATAAATGCAGAGGTGTAGGTGTTTTTTGAAAAAAAAAACTAAAGCGGCGTGTTTTACAACGGACGCTTGTTAGAAACTGCCCTCAAGTTTATGGCTCGTGGCCGTAAATCTTAAAGCAGCCAAATTAAGTACCGTTACAAGTTACACGCTTCAATTTACTCAACTCTCAGACGCATGTATATCTCTAGATTTACTATCTACACTAGACTGGATAACAGTGAAAACGCAATAAAAATCCACCTCTGTGATATGCACATACACAAGTTCAGCTCCCCACTCACAGGCAGCCGCAGCCGTTATTTGGTCATGCTGATTTACTGTCCGAACGACCCAAACGTCGTAAAAACTTGAGTTTCGCCGTATTAAAAATAATTTTGGTGAAACTCAACATTGTGAAATAGAGCCGAAAATTGATTTTTAAATAGTTAAGCATTTCACGCGTTTTAACTTTTTTTTTTAATGTCATTTATATATTTTAAAGCATGCCAACAATGTGAGACGAGCCTGCCTTGAATGGATTGATGCTGGGGGCAAGCTACCCAAGTGCTGGGGAAAGGAGTGGAAGTTGCCAAATAGTGAAGTCACGTACAACCCAAATGCTCGAGCAGAAACGTTCTTTGCACGGGACAACGTTCACAATTTTATAACTTGGTGCCGAAGACTTGGGATCTTTGAATGCTTGCTGTTTGAAACTGAAGACTTGATCATGAGGAAAAACGAAAAGAATGTGATCCTTTGTCTCTTAGAGGTACACAGAACAAAAAATAAAATAAACCATTGATATTTTCCTTTAAAACTAATTTTTAATCTTAAAACTTAAATAATCTCA
The DNA here is from genome assembly GCA_034693345.1 of Entomobrya multifasciata. Taxonomy (NCBI): domain Eukaryota; kingdom Metazoa; phylum Arthropoda; class Collembola; order Entomobryomorpha; family Entomobryidae; genus Entomobrya; species Entomobrya multifasciata. The sequence goes on along the minus strand of JAQFXM010003269.1, from coordinate 11,037 downwards.
GGTTGCTCGAAGAGGCTCTTATTTTGGTATGGCGACTCCACTGCTTGTACAATTTGAGAAGGAGATAGATCGGGATATTGCTAAAGACACAGGTCAAGAACTAAGCAGTTCGGGAGAGGAAGAAGAATCATATATTGAATACGGACCTATTCAACAGATCATCACAAATGATTTGCGATCATTGGATGAGATGGTACGCTAAAAATATTTCTTAATTTCAATTTTTTAATACTTGGCTTGGCCCTTTTGCCTTATAATTAACTTTTTTGTATTATTAGGTTCGCGAACTTGTGGAAAGATGCAGCTGTCCAACCCAGTTTCCAATGATTCGGGTTGCAGAAGGAAAGTATCGTATTGGAAATACCAAAGTTATGATTTATGTTCGGGTAAGTTTGGACAAAATAATCTTAGAATTAATTACATTTTATAGTTAGTATTGAATTATTACTAAAAAAATTTCCTACTGCTTTTTAGATTTTGAGAAATCATGTCATGGTTCGTGTTGGTGGCGGATGGGACACACTTGAGCATTATCTCGACAAGCATGACCCATGCCGATGCTCTAGTGGTAAGATTCCTAACTAACCTGTAATTCATCTTCACTCAAACAAAATTAAATGTTTTTAATGTATTATTTGGTTTTTGTACAGGACATCGAGGAACTATTGCTTCCAAATTTATCATGAAAGGAGACGCAGTGACCCCACGCATGAAGGTCGAATATGAAAGGTACACAACTTTTTTCATTTATTTTCTTTCATACTTAAACCAAAAAAATACTAACTTATTCATTATAATAATGTTCATAATGTTTAATCAATATCGTAACAACTCTATGAAAATTATTTTTCATTACTGCTGACTATAAATATAGTCATCATGGAAAAAGTCATGCGTCTGATCATTTAAGGTAATTGTTTAAAGTAATTACCAGTTTTCTTTCTGGGGGAATCACACAGCACAAAAGTGTATTTTGGGAAGATAAGTTCAGCACCAGCAGCATGCACTATAATTTATTATTCGCAAAAACATTTTCATTTCTCTTTCAATTCTTCACTTCACGGACTGAAATCCAAATCACATATTATGAATCAAGCATGGAAGGGTCAAATACAAATTTATTTTCTTAAATTATGAAACTTGCATGATTGGTGCCTGCACAAAAAGAATATGCTACTTTTATTGCAAAGGGTGCTAAATTTTTATTTGTACGTTTGGAATGCAATTTATTTATTTATGTTAATTTTTTTATCTCACCATATTTATTATATTAGCAATGCGCAAGATTATGCTCTTATTAGTTTTTTCATGATTTAAATCGTTTTTAAACTTAATGCACCCTTTAAACTTTTATTTTTTTTGATAGACGCGACCTCCCTTTTGACCCCGTTGCGCACTCCACACCTGTCTACGGTGCAAACAAGAAGCAAGTAGATTTGAGTGACTCAGGCTCTGAAATATCAGATGAGGGATACAAGACTTCAGATAATACTAAATTAATTACTGATATGCTGAATGGTTCAAGTCCTCAAGGAGATTTCAAGCAACTGCAACAACACAGGAATAAGCATGCTGGTTTCCGTAGCCGACCTGGATCAACCGATGAAGGTATGTAATATCATAAATTATATTCTTGTTTTTTTTTAACCCATGCCACTCGCAATATTTATTCAAATTTTCTTTTTGTTTTCAGATCGACCAGATTCCAGGTCCACAGATGAAGAATCCATGCATCCCGGAATTAACCAACCAAAAATAGTTAAAAGCAGCAGTAGCAGTAGAGTAATTGGTAAAACACCTGTACACCAACGCGCCCTCAATGAAAGAGGACGTTTAGGACGAACTTCAGAAGCTGATCTAAATGACTCCTCCACAGCTACTCATACTCTTCCAAGAACGACTGGGATTGTAAAATCCAAATCAACTATCACAGCAAACAAGCGACCTACCCGAAGCTTGTCTGCTGGTGGTTCCCAAGAATTTTTCGGAAAGAATTCAGTGTACTCTGCCAATCAACGCGGTGCTCGTAACCTATCTGCTGGTACTAGAACCCCTGTAACAACCAGGGCCGCCACCGGAAAGAACACATGGAACGGTCCAAATTCCGCTGGTCAGCGTCAACGTCTTCGCGGAAACATATTTCAAGCTGATCTATTCAACGACAAGTCCATGGAGAATGGGGAAAAGGCTAAAAGTTATAATGTAGCAGAACTAAATGATATTGATCTTGCTACACTTATCAGAACTGCTTTAGAGTTGCCATCAGACGAAGATAAAATCTCGCATATTGAACTAGCTCTGAAACAATTAGAAGAGAAACAAGTTCGCAGAAATTCCACAGATGCGCACACTGTGAGTTTACCGTACAGTAGCAATTCTGCAGAGTCAAGTCCCATGCATAACAAATCTTCTGCGAATATTCGCAAACGCAGAGATAACGGATCTACTAAAATTCCGAAACCAGTTTTTTACTAGATTATTCATTTCAAATCATTTTAAAAACGCGCAAAAAAAAGAAGTTTATTTCCTTTTTTTTTCTTGTACAACTTTACTAAATATTCCTAAAAACGTTTCAGTTACTCTCGTAAAAATTACTCCTAAATAGCGCGCTGTCGTTTACACTTTAATCAAAATATATATATTTCACTCATATTATCACACACCAATTTTGTGCACATCATCAGGCTCAGAGACTGAAATTTAATTGCCAGAATCAATAGTTAATTATTGAAAAGACTCGGTATTATTGGTTGTATCACTCAGAATCTTATCGATCAAGATTTTTTGTTTGCATACCCAACCAACCCACTAGTTTGTTTTCTGTTGGCTGTGCGTTGTTAACTTAAACCTTTTATGATAGCGTAGCAGTACAAAAAAATATCTTAATGTTCCTTCCCTCAGTTTAAATAATGTCTAATTAAATATTTTCTACAAATAAATTATGTACAGAAAAAAAATCATCCTTAATGGTCACAAAAAATGGTCACACATTTTTTTTTGACAAAAATGATGGAAAGTTGTTGTACATTTTAGATACTTTTAGTTAGTTACTGTAGCCTTTTTTATATCTTATCCTTTTAAACTAGTTTGCATATCGCTGAAAATGAGTTGTTAAAAAAAAACTCTGAAAGACTTCATTAAAATGTGTAAATTAATGAACATAAAAAATGAAATTAACAGTGTTGTGCTTTTGGCAACTAAAATGTTGCCAGTACATGTGCCACAGAGCTGTAGTGTAAATTAGCAAAAAAAAAGTAAAATGTGAAAAAGTTACCAGGAATGAATTGGATTTGTACTTTATATACCTATATTATTTACAAGTCCTTTACGATTAGTTATATGTTGAGTGCCTTTTGAAAATAACGCTTTGCTTAGAGATGTAGCAAGTAAATGTGATGCGTATGTACCTATACTATAAGAAATATAGAGAGCATAGAGAATAATAGAAATGAACTATAATTATAAAAAAAAGTAGGATTTTCGTTCTATATCATATCGTTTTTACCATATGGCACTACCATCAAAGCTGGCAAAAAAGGGACAAAGTCCTTTAATTAATTAGTACGGTAAAATATCTATGTACGCTTGCAAAAAAAAACTATGTATGTTTTTTTTAGCTGTGTGTCTCACTTTTTGTTTAAATTTCGCAGGACAAGCATTTATTTTTAATATGATTTTTATTATATTGTTTAGCAAAAATAATCTAGATTTAAATATATATATAAATATTATTAAAAAAATGTATATGATGTATGGCAGGCCAGTCACAGAAAAAAGTATCGACGGACGAGAGAGTATGTATTATGTCGTCATTCGTGTGCGTTATTGAAAAGTTTAAAAAAATTATTAAAAATTGTTGTCATGAGATATATGTATGTGTGATTTAATGAAATATTTATGCCTGCAAAAAATCAAACCTTTTGGATGACATACAATGGTCATCAAAAAAATACCTTTAAAAATGGCATTTAAGTTTAATATATACCGGTATACAAGTGCGAAACTCTACTATGAACATGTATGGCTTTATTTGACAATCGCTTCAAAAATGATATTCCTGTTTAATGAGGTGTTAAAAAGAGATAAAATCGAAATATTGTTACCAAAATCTAATTTTAAGTTGGTCTTATTTACGTGCATTTTTTTATATGTTTAAAGATTTTACTATTATTGCATATTATTAAATATACTATCAAAAAATCAAATTATATTAATTCTTCGTTATTTATAACTTAGGATTTTAGTATAGACCTAAAAAAAAATATTTCTCAACGATAAAGAGGTACATAAATATATTATAATAAAATTAAAATTGTAAGAAAAAAAAAACTTTGTATGGAATAGACTGAAAAAAACTAATAATTTTTTTTGGCAATGATTGCGGTTTGCTTTTAAAATATTGATGATATGAATCGTACACTTTTTGTCAATTTCTAAGAATAATAATGATTCTGCTCAAAAAAAAATATTACATTCTACAACTTTTATTCGGTAAAAACTTTGAATTTGTAAAGTTTTGTTGAATGGAGCATAGTATTGTGAAAAAAGAAACTATGTGGCAGCTATTGTTTTTTTAGATCCCTTTTTGCATTTTCTCCAGAAAAAATAAAAGAAACACTGCAAACAAATAAAAACTGTTATGTTTAATTATTAAATGCCAGTACAATCCATTTTATGTATATGTTATTAATACAGTATATATTTTAAAAATGTATTTATAATTAACTTTTTGTCTGGATCAATTTTGGTGATGGATAGTGGCGTTGGCGCGGTAAAGTTTATGTAATTATTGTCATGTCATAATAAAAATTCATGATGATAATTTTTGAAAGAATTTTTATTAGAATGTCATAACTTTATTTCATTGTTTCATCCGAGGACAAATACGTAAATAAATAAAAGTATCATGCTTCATTTTTTTGAGCAAAACAAAAAAATCTCTGGAATTCTCCACTGGAAAATATATATTTCAAAACTTACTCTAACTACAATACTATAAGCGTACTATTTTAAACGTAAAAAATATACATACAAAAAATGGAACATAACATATTATTATACTGTTTGAGTTTGGCCTTTTCAGCAAGAGATTCATAAGTTGCTTATTTGGAATATTTGATTTTCATTTTTTTAAAATTCTGTTTCGAAATAAAAAGCTGCAAAAAAATATTACGTACGGACGAAATATTATTTATAAAATTAAATTAAAGAAAACGATTTCAAATTTGGCCATATTGGGCTAATGTACGTAACTTCTTAAATTCCTCCACATCATATCATTATCATGCATTGTCTACCAACAACTTAATTTTCTAACAGCATATAAAGCAATTAGTCTACATTTACCGTCACCCTGCATTTAAAAAGTATAAAGATTGTACATAATACAGATTCAACGTAAATTACATTGATTTTTTAAAAATAAACCATGATTTCTCCAGTCATAATTAAAATTAAAATCGAACACTCCTCCTTGTAATGTCCCTGGTTAACAGATGAAAATCCTCCATTCCTCGTCTCGCATCTGCTAAATCATTCCGGAAATTGTTGGCAGGACTGTATGCCAAACCGGATACCATGCTCCTCTGCAATTAAAAAAAATACATGATTAAAATATTTACTTATTTTTACAATCCATTTTGACTTGAAAATTTCATTACGTCCTACATTTCTTACCCTGGTCAAACGAGGAGTAGAAGCTCGGTCCAAGCTAAAAAAAAAACACATAATTAAACATATTTATTAATAAACCAACTAATTTAACCAACCATCCAATATTCCCAATTGATAATATTTAATTTGACAAGTACCGTTTAGGAGTTTTAATAGCCGGGGAATCAAGTCCGATCCCAAACGGGCTGTACAATTTTGTTGGCGTTCTTCCCAAAATTTTACGAGTTGGAGTGCCTTCCGTCAATGGCGTTCCAGGACCCATGCGATAACGTCTACGAGTAGATCTTCTAAATTTCTAAAAAGTTAACAATAAAATAGCATAAAATTTATTATAAACTTGTCATGCAAATTTTGATAAAAGTAACATGATTATAATTTTTTTTACCTGAGAAAAGCTTCCAATAGAAGCTTTCACATCCTGCACAGTTTTATTCAGCTTCCTTCCAAACGATGAACTAGTTCCAGCCACCATCCCCTCCTTATTCGCAGCATATGATTTACGACGAGAACAACTTCCCTTTCCAGGTCTCCCAATAAAATTCCCATCTTCATCAAAATGCACAGGCTCCTTCGCAGGTTCCTCTTGCGGCTTCTGTTCCTCTTGCTCCATCTCCATCTCCTCACTTTCCAAAACAATTTGATTTTCAAACTCAAGTGGCCGCTGTGCAGCTTGCTGCTGCCCTTCGTCATCATCCTCAATAATTGAGTACTTTGTTCCAAATCTTGTGAAGGAACTTCCCAACCTTCTTAACCGTCCCTTACTATTATCACTCCTTGACAAGCTTGTATTCTCCTTCCCTTGTGGATCCTCCTCCTTCATGCTCACCGAAGTTGATGACTCACTCATACTGCTAAAACCACTGCTTGAAGAACCAGTCGACGCATTGGTCATAAACCAAGATCCATTTGGCTGTTCTTGTGACGCCGCCGCCGCCACCTTACTTGAATCAGTGCTGGATGCACTGTTACCGCTGCTGTCATTATTCTTCTGCCCCCGCATCCACGTAAAAGAAAAACTTCTCTTGTCAGCCCTCATCTTCCTCTAATAATTAAAAAAATAATTTCAAAATAATTAATTCCTTTCCTCAAAAAAATCTCAAAAATTTTCCACTTGGTCACTTTAACATACAATTATGTAAACAAAACACCCTTTCCCAAAAATCAACAACTATATGTTTTTCATTACCATGTAGACGTCCTGGTTAACTTTAACTGTATTTAAAACAAACTGTCACACGTTTATTCCAAATTAATATGTCGTTAGGAGGGATCTTCTGAGTAAATATTATTTATGTTTATGGGACGAGTTGAATGCGTCAACTGACTGAAAAGGGATGGGTTAAACTTGGATGAGCGTTTGTAAAATGTACATGTAATCATGTAACATACACACACATGCATGCATACAGTTTCTAAAAATGCTAGAGATCTTAAGTCGAATGATTATGAATTTTCATACATAATACATGGACAAGTTGAAATGTATGCATGCATGCATGCTAGCAGTTTGGTAAGGGTTGATGGCTTCTTTTTACTAAAAATTATTTCAACGGTCAAAATTTTTCATCCCCTGCCTGCCTTCTGCCTAGAGAATCCGTACCGTATCTAATACTTTTCCTGTGCCAAAGTGCAGGGATGCTGGATATGTATGCAATTCATATGAAAAACCTTTTTTGAGCTTTACCCTTCTTTATAACTGCTTGCTTGAGTTTGTTCGTTCTCTCTCTCACACAACTATGTGCACAAGTGGTCGTATGGCTATATGGCCGTATTTTTTGTGCATGCAGAACAAACAAAAATTCCTTCGGTTGGGGTTTTTTCATATGCATACCTAACCTAGCTTATGTTGTCTTGTCGTTGTCGTCTTGTGCGGATTATGATTTTCAACAATAAATTGCATGGCATATGGCATATGAAGATGTGAAATCTTTTCACCAACTGGCAACCCTTTCCCAAATAAATCAAAGTATTACCTGGTATTTTACCTGGATTCATAGAAGTACTCAACAATACAATGCAAGTCTCCCCCTAATATGAAATATGATATAAGGATATTTCTCTTCTGTTTATAGTAAAATTACTATTTATAGCAATATGAGTGAAATGAAATTTGTCAACATTTCTGTTCATACGATAGTATCAGATAATCAGATTTATTTTTGTGTGACTTGCTTTACACTAATTACACCAACTGACAAAGCAGTTTACTTTCAGTGTCGAAATATTTTTAACTTGTTTGATGACTATTTATTTGCCCTTGATTCTTGATCCTCTATCATTTCAGTTACATGGAAAAAACCGAAAAATCTGCGATTATCAAAATACATAAATGACCAATTTTGAAAACATTTATTATGTACAATTAAGCTTCAATTCAAATGATAAAATTCCTTTTGTAAAAAAGTACTACATGATGACTCATGCATGAAGAATTTTTCTTTTTTTGCATATTGAAAAGAAAAATTGTCATGATTTACTAAAACGTTAAATATTACAAAAGTACTTCCAATTCTGAATTCCCAAAAATGGTGTATTGGTTGCTTTTTATGCTACAAGAATCTACGCTGCGCTGTTATGAACAGATTTACAGACATGATGGATTCATCACAAGTTAATTCAATCCGGAATTTTTTCAAAAGTCAAGATTTTACTTCTGGCTTTCTTTGGCCAATCGAATACCGATTTAAATTCATCAGTAAAATTTAAAATGATTTTCAGTCAGTGAACCAATTGATGTAATGCTGAGGCCGTTTATGTTTTTTCATTCGATTGGCAACACATTTTTAGTACAAACACGCGTTATGCGTGTACATTCTTTGCCTTATAAATTCTTTCTTACTTCATAGTCATTTCATTTTGGTAAAGGTTTTTTCGCTTGTAGTTGTAGTAGTCCAACGTCCAACTCATCGTTTCCCACACTCGGTACTCACACAACATTATCCTTGCGAAACAATAACAAGTCGTAAAACCTAAACAAATAGAATGGTGTAGAGAAGTACCGAGCATATACGAAGCAACTTATTAACATTCATACAAAACTAAAAATGCATTCCCGTCCCGAGTAATAAATGGCACTGCCATAAAATCCTACAATTTGGCAGTATTTTAGTTTATATCAATCAGCCATTATATGAATGGTCGGAGGAGCAGTTCACAACTCAGAAGTTGGTATTACAAGAAAAATACAGCAAAACGATAAGTAACGACTAAAAGAATGAGGACGGATATAAATATTCCACATTTTTAAATCAATTTGGTGGGAATACAATAAGTAACAGTAATGATAAAACACGAAACATTATTTTTTCCTGTTTTAAATCTGGACGGACGTTACAGACTACAGAGTGTCTCAAATGAATTTATAATGTTCCGGCTGTACTCTACATAAGCTACGCATATCTATCCTTTTTTGTGTTGGGTGTAAAATTGTGACAGGCAAAATCCAAACAGCTGACAATATTACTACCAAAAAAAATAGGTGTCTACGTGGTACTATTTAGTGGCCTGATTACAATTAACAATTATAAATATCATTGATACACAGTTGGCTATTATCACACACATTGAAGCCAAGCCTTTTAGCGTATTGTAGTAAGTGTGACAGTGACAGCTGTCTCTGCTAATTCAGTTGAGATAGAAAAATTAAACAATCAATTGGCACTGAAATAAAATCAATTCATGGACCATTTTTTGGCTTCCAATCTTTTCATTTTAAATCCCCGTCTTGGAAATCAAAATTAATTAATTAAAGTACATTAAATTTAGGACTTCATTTACCATGGCTGATGACAAGAAAGCTTGGGAAGGTACGGTGTAAAACAAAAGTGTTAGACTTGTATAGTCTTTTTAATTGTGATTAACTGGAAATAAAATTAATGTGAAATTGCCATGTTTTGTATTTTTTAACAGACTTGCGTCGCGAAGCAAGGTTCCTCGAGAATGAAATCGACTCAAAGTTGGTGTCATTCAGTAAAATTGGAGCAAACACATCAACATTTACTGTTCCCTCTCCTGACAGGTATTTAAATATAAGCTTTACCATTTATAAAATCACTGTTAATAAGTTCCAAAACAATATTTACAAATAATCAATCATTTTATTTTCCAGGGAAAGTGATACCAGTCCACTTTTGTCCTCTGGAGGCTTACGATTTGAGTCCCTCTCTGATGAAATCGATGTTTTACTAAAGCAACTTACCGATGTCAATGAGAAAATGAACGAGATTTCAGTTGCCAATCCAAACATGGCGACACCTGCGCTAGTTCACACTCTCCAGCGACATCGTGACATTTTGCAAGACTACACCCAAGAATTTCGAAAGACTCAAAATCACTTGAAAAGCCGGAAGGAACGTGAGGAATTATTACAAGGAGTTAAAAAGGATATTGAGTGAGTAATTATCACATCAAATTCATGAATTATCTACAATTAACTTTTAAAATGAATTTTAATTTTTAATTGTCTTTCTTAATTATTATACATTTACAGCTCCAGTAAATCGGCGTTGAACAGGCGAGTCGACTTGTACATGAAGGAACGGGATCATTTAGTCAGGTACCCAAAAAATACATTAAACCAATTAACACTTCTGTTATTCTCAGCAAAAATAATTAATGTTTTTACTTTTATTATTAATTCTTGTAGTTCGGAGAGAATGATAGACGAGCAGATTAGCATTGCCATTGATACCAAAGAAGGACTGTCCACTCAGCGTGTTGCTTTTAAAAAGATTCAGTCGAGAATGAATGACATCACCAGTCGTTTCCCAACTCTGAATAATTTGATTCACAAGATCAACGTCAAAAAGCGTAAAGACTCTATCATAATTGGACTAGTAATAGGAGTTTGTTTGTTTCTTTTAATATTTTATGGGATCAGCAATTGAAGAAAAAAAATGTTGGCTACATATTTTGTACGGAAATTTTTAGTATAAAAAACTTTTTTGTACTAATTCTCAGCAGTCAATTTTTGTTATCGCTACAGTTAAATCGCAAAAAAAATCTTTGTATATCCGATTAAGTACCTTAAATGAATTACAGAAATACCTAACATTTTATAAAAAAAATGTAAATTCTATAATATTACTATGTAGAATTTGGTAATCAAATAAAAACGCAAAATATAAAAAAGAAACTTTGATTTGATACATCTCCGTAATATTAAATGCTCTTTAAGATAAGTACTACATTTACTACATTTACTGGCCATGCCAGTAAATGGCTCTGCATTGACAGCAACTGCAAGGCTCCTCTTGTCATTGGTACAGTTCTTCCTAATCCCAATTTTCTTGATGACTTGAAGGACCGTGTCCATGCGGAGTACCTTGTAACTTGTGAGTGACCTCGACACAGAGAAGAACCTTT
>JAQFXM010003268.1:0-20888 GCA_034693345.1 Entomobrya multifasciata | reverse complement strand
TTCTCATTGAATAAAGCAAGCTCCAAAGTTCCTCCAAACTCTTGTGGAGGGCTAAACATCTCAATTAAAAAATAACTCTTCCGACAGCAAAACAGATACAAGGAGATAATCATAATACATAAAATTGCCACAATCCTCATTACCAAAGGCCATGTTCCCCTTGAATCTAATTCCGTCAAATGATTTGATGACGACGGATCATTCTGACTTTTTGATATAGATTCCAAAATAGCGTTAAAGAAAGAACAGTCTTGACGTACAACATGAGACTTGTCCCCTTTTCCTGATCGAAAATAATTAAAACATTCTAAACGCTGGAGTTCCCAAGCCTTATTGCAGTAATCACTGACACTTAAGCCGATAACTGGCAGGAGAAAGAATGGCAGCAACCACAAACCTCGGACATCTGTGGTGTCCACTCTACAAAATAATAATAAAAAGAAAATTTTCTAATTTCTGCAAAGAAACGTTAGTATAATGCTTATAAGCATAATACTATATATATTATTTTACCTATTTAAAAACCCAATACAAGTTATGACCACCAAAGTGGTTTGCAATGAGCTACACCATTTGAACAGAAGCCAGTTTTCGGTAAGTGGTTTTTGTTGAACCCAAGAAATCTATTTTAAATTGGAAAATTTGGATTTTATAAAATTACCAGAACACGGTAATTTGAAGATATAAACCGTGAATCATAAAACTTACAGCTTCCATCCCCTGGAAAATCAGGCATCCCAACAACACACAACTTGTAAAGCATGCCAATTCATGTAATATCAAAGATAAGCTTAAAAACGAAATCTTTCTCCTTGTCCGACTCGAAACACCCCAAAACGGTGGTTCACACTGGATTTTTCCCTTGCTATTGTAAAATTCTTCCAAGAAATTATTTTCTGCAGACCATTTCTCCCCATCATACTTTTCCTTTTTACTTTGCTTCTTCAATCTTTGAAATCTGTTGGATGATACAGAAGCCTGAAAAAGTTGCTGCCACTTTGACGATTTCATCCCAACCTCACTGGGTTTCACCTTTTCGAAGTGTTTTGTCTGGAAGCAGGGATCCTCATGATGGGACATGATTATAGCAAGTTCATTTTCTTTATCTGTTGGAACTGATTGATGATCACCTTTCAACCCTTTCACATTCGTGTCAAATGAAATGTCTGACTGGAAGTAGCCGTGGTTGTCGTATGTGTGCAAGTCGGGATACTTTTTCATCCGGATCACATCATCACCAAAAGATGACAAGGTTTCATGAAGAGATGATCTGGTTGTTGGAGATGACCGTTGTCTTCTTTTACCACCACCACCACCTCTACTGCTATAAGACTTGGATGATGGCGAATCCATAGAATTATGCTTTTCATTGGATCTTGACTGCCTACGCAAACTTTTACTTGATGAAATCCCATCTCCGCTCTCTGATTTTGATGCGGAAGCCATTTTCCACAGGATAAGAACAGATTAACTTTTTTCCAATATGAAAGTTTATACAGAATACTGAATTATGTATTGTGCATTGATAAGAAAAAAATGTTGTCAATCTCCTTTCATATTAGATTCTCTCAAATTTTCACAAACTAACGTGGAACGACAAAACAAAATTAATTTACAATGGGGTTATGTATTATTTGATGGATAACTACCACCACCATCACCACTTCACTAACTGGATGGGTGAAGAGAACTGAAGAAATGGGGAATGTGATGTTATATTGGTTGAAGAAATGAAACTAATGCGGTTGCTAACAACAAAACACCTTGCATTGCACATAATATCGTGTAGAAATGCTCAATAGTGCCCTTCATGTCACACACAACGACGTTAGCGTATAAACCGAATTGAATGTGATGAGGAGATGAATTTGGAGAAAAACGGATAAAACTCAATAACTGTACATTCTAATCCACGTGTGTGTGTGTACATTAATTAGTTGCAAAGATAACTAATACACTGTTGGAAAGAAGTTGAATTACAGCTTAATTAAGAACTGCTAAATTACATTCATTGGAATAACGTCAGATTTAGTTGAAAATCATCAAAATTAGTATAGATGAACCTAAAAGTAGTCATAATATATTGTTTATAGGAAAGATCATTGTACAATGCTAGCCTAGTATTTTAATATTCCTGCCTGAAATGCGTTTTTTCTTCTTTTATAACATCAAAATCAATAGTCTAAGTCTAACTTTTAGGTCTACAATAGTAAGATGTAAGATAATAGATCAACATGGTCTGATAATTGGCATTAAAGTAGGTATGTTGTACATATTTTATACTTGTTTACGATTCGGCATTACAAACATTAGTTAGTTACTTTGTTCATAGAGTTGTTTCAAAATTGCATAATGAGTTATTGTTTGGAGTTTCTTTCGACATAATTTGTAAAACTTTGAGTTTATAGTGAGTGAAGTATGTTAGCCCGTAGCGTAGTTCTCTATCAGAAACAAATTGAGACAAACGAAATGAACACAATCTAGCCAGCTTTTTACATTATAATTTATCATGTAAACTGTCGTTTTAATGCGCTAAAACTAGATTAATCAATTTGTACAAGCGCATGTTTATTGATAAAGATAATGCTAAGAATCAAAGAAATACTTTTTGTTAAGCAATAAATTTTTATCGTTTAATCAGGGCTGCATCCAAAAAACTTAATGATTCAAAGGCTCAACGTAATATAGTTGGCAATTGACACAAAAATTGTTTAAACTCGAGCGATTCTTGTGTGCTAGTTTTTAGTACTAAACTTTCAACCAACTTATTACATGACTAATCAAATCATAATCACCAAATCATGTCATGCACACTTCAATAAAAAAAATTATAATAAATCAAACAAAAATTGCAACTTCTGCCTGCCTCGACTTGCAACGTTGCAAGTTGCAACCATTACTTACTTTACTGAGAGCACATAAATTGAGAAAGTGCAAGTCCCATAAAAATGACGGTTTTTAATCCGGATAGATTCTATGATAGATTTTTGTTAATTATGATCCCGGTTAACTAAAACCGGGCAAGGGTTTTAAGTGTTCCAGTTTGTTCTGAAGACTCTAGAATACCCAAACTGGAATCCATAAAAAATCATGTCATATCTCATTTCATGTATCTCATATCTCAGTTTTCTTATTTTTTACAGACAAAGATCAATTTCAAGATTTTGGGTAATGTGCAACACAATTTTTGACAAAGAAAAATAAAACCGAACTTCGTTAGGTCAAGCGAAACGCAGGATCAGGAACATTAAACACGAAAACATACATGTTCACATCATTTGATATGTAAATGAACTTTTGTTAACTTGTGACAATAACCTTACCCAAAAATTTCATTCTCTTCTGTCAATTTATTGAATTGAAAGTATTGAATCAAATGAACAATTTAAAATGTACATACCATTTTATATAATCATGGGATTATGATGACGCTACATTTTTCATTTCGTTATTCATTGCGATTAATGCAGTTTTTCAAAAGCTAACTTAAGTACTAATTAAATATGAATCATTTTAAATGACAAGCTAAAAGCAATTTGACCAGGTAAAAGTTTTAGAGCTAAAAAAGTAAAGAATGTGTACAATATATAATGCATGTAAAAGTATGTGTGCTGGAGAAGCGAGTCTAGTCGGACAATGCAATGCAACGGACAGAACACCATACACGCATACCACTACTAGCACAACAGCTACTAAAAAAAGCTATATCTTTGCATTGATTTTTTCATTCCAAATGTACCAAGACCTCATTCCCCTTGCACCTTGTGTGGTTGGCGGTGTTCTTAAAGCACAAAAATAATATTTTTGGCTGTCTCATTCTTTTAATCCTTCTATTTGTCTTCGTAATAATCATTCATTAACTTCCTTCCTCATCATCAGGTGTGTCAATCATAAATTACAAATAAATCAAGTATTTATAACGTGCTTGTCAAAAATTAGAGGGAAAAGTTGTCGTCAAGTTAGATGTCTTTAAACTAGCTGGCTGCTAGCTGCCTAAGAAGTTTAACTATTCATTTGTTACTTTATCTGATCTGATTTGGTCAGTTTTAGAGTATTGCTGTTAGTTTTGGTACGTTAAGTATCCTGTGAAAAGAGAAAGTGACCCTTACCGCTTTTGTTGAAGTTGAACAGTCGATCTTTATCTTTGGTAAGCTATTCCTTCTTTCTGAAACTTGTAGTTATGGATTGTTTTTGCATTTAAATTGGCGAGTTAAAATTTTTAAGTTGATTGAATGATCTATTTCCAGTGATTTTAACCTATCCTGTTGAAATCCTATTGAGCGAGTCGATATCAAAATCAAAGGAAATCATAAGAAGTCCCAAGGTCAACCAAGATCATCTTAAATCTTGAAAATTCTTATTATTTCGATAATCCAAAAAGATGGCTGCTTTACCAAGAAGGATCATTAAGGTATGTGGTTTGGCTATGTGTTGGAACAATTAAGGAATTTGCTTTGAATTAGCAAAATTATTTGTATTTGTGTGTATTTTGTGAATTTTCATAGGAGACGCAACGCTTGATGCAAGAGCCGGTCCCTGGAATCAGTGCCGTGCCAGACGAAGGTAACGCCCGCTACTTTCACGTCATCGTGGCTGGTAAGTTTACCATTTTAACTGTGTGTATTAATTTTTATAATTAATATGCAGTACATTTTGATATGCTGATGTGATGATTGTTAATTCTCAGGACCTGAGGAATCTCCTTTTGAGGGAGGAGTGTTCAAACTGGAATTATTTTTACCTGAGGACTATCCCATGTCTGCTCCCAAAGTGAGGTTTATAACTAAGATATATCATCCAAATATTGATAAGCTGGGTCGCATCTGTTTGGACATCTTGAAGGGTAAGCTCTTCTGGTTTTTTTTCATGTACAATTACTTCAGCGCTAATGATTTTGATGCTAATTAATTAATGATCATGCCTTTATAGATAAATGGAGCCCCGCTCTACAAATTAGAACAGTTCTTCTCTCAATACAAGCGTTATTGAGCGCTCCCAATCCAGATGATCCTCTTGCAAATGACGTGGCTGAATTATGGAAGACAAATGAACAAGACGCCATTCGGAACGCTAAAGAATGGACAAAAAAGTATGCATTGGGAAACTGTTAAAGGAGAGAATCGCTAGGAAATTCCAATTTGTCGCAAAAGTTCTTAAGGTGTTTCCGTTTACTATTGCATGCCGAATAGTTATTTCTGGGGTGTTTATTCAAACAACACAAATTTTTCTCTTGTAATCACCTAAAAATTATAGTGTACTCACTACTCAGACAACCAGATCCCCAGTAATAGGTGCTTTCTTTATGGAATTTTACTATATATACTGCATTCAAAAAATATTTCTTGATCATGTAACTTATTTTCCTTAAAAACAACAAAGAAATGATGTCATCTCCAAAATTATATAATGAACTGGACAGGCTAAATATACTTCAAGCATGTTTTCTTAGTTTTTAAAACAAATAATCCTTCCATTGTGTTTCTTAAATAGGTTTAGCTTTAAGTTAATCAAAAAAAATATATATGTATAGTGGTACCGGTACAGTCACAGTGCCTCGATAATTATTACAATTTAAAAATATTGTTTTGGAAAAGTTGGCTACGATTTTTGCTGGATATAATCTCTGTATTGGATACACTGTTAATTATGTATTTTAATTGTATTACTGGATTTCTCTGCTTTAATTGTAATTAAGTCAATATTCATGAAAAAATGGTATAATAATCGTAATCATACGTTCCCCAGTAATAACTTTTGATTCATATTACTTTTTCGCTAGTTTAAAAACACGTAATTAAGTACAATCTAGTATTCTATAACTGTATCATAACTAGTAAAAAATACGCATTCGTAAGTTAATTAAGTAACTGTGTTTTTTGTAATAATAGCTGCTGATTGTACAGCAGTCAAAATATAAAAAAATGTGATTGATAAATTATACAGGAGTAAAGGCTGATTTTTAGAATAAAAATGTAATTCGCCATATAACAGCACATATTTATGACATAAAAGGACTGGCATACGGATTTTAGTAAGTATTCACATAGCTAGGTTTCATCATACTTCAAAAACATTCAAAGTGAAGTAATAATTGAAAAGCAATTAGTTATTTGGCCCTTCACATTACACTACTTTCTTAAAATGAAAGCATCTTCATCCTAAACTAGAATTTTCTTGCTAACTTTATCAACATCTTCATATCTCATGATTCTCAAAATCTTGCCTCGTCATCAACTCAACAGCATTCCTACATTCCTGGAGTTTTCTGTGCACTAACGAAAAGTGTATAACAGAAAGGTATCAATTTATCGCTTTTGAACAACATTCTTTCACATCCCATATAATGGATTGACCAAATTAGTAATTTAGGTTTACCATACACATAAATTGAAGTTAAAATCATTAAATTCCATCAAATTCATGCATATCAATACTTTGCATAAATTTTTGGTCGTACAAAGTATTTAAATTTCTAGCATATAAATGAGAACATTGACGCGACGGATGTGAAAGATATGCAGATTTGTTGTAGGTTGTTGTCGGTCGTCGAACAATCTTTCATGCGCATCTTCAATCTCTGCCTCACTTGACTCGAAACAGGATCGCCGATCGGACAGTGGATAGATAGAAGAGACAGTGACTTGTGTAATTAAAATGGTTTAAAATAGTGCATTTTACACGTTTCCTTGCTTTAGTGTGTCTGTGCTGTGGAGTTGTTTTTGTGAAAAATTACGTAAGAGTACGAAACTCATCGCTAGTTTAGTCTAATAAAAATTGGTCGAAATCGGTTTTTTATACGTCACGTGATCGTGTCATTGTGTGCGGTCTGGACTGTTTTTTATCCGCCACCTGATAATTAAAGTTAACCTGCGAATTGTGACGAGAATAGGTGCTGAAACAAGAAAAGGGCAAGCATTTTGTAGCTTTTAGTGTAGTGTAGTAGTGTGTAGCTCGTTATCTTCCAGTAACCGTTGGAAGTTCCAGTAGTTAGCCGTTGGAAGTTGAAATACTTGAATATCAACTGATCACTTTCCTGTTTAACGGTAAGGGTTATGGTTTATATATAGACGTCATTTTGGTCATTCATGTGATTCATGTGATGATATGGAAGTGATGGATTGGGATGACTTTGTTACGTAATATTTGTGAAATGTTAGGAAGTCTGTTTTTTAGTTAGAGTTACTGTTGACTGTTGGGTAATGATTTGGGCAGATGATTAAACAATTGTTTTTTTTAATATTTAGAGATTCTTTAGAATGACGATTCCCGAAGGAAGTGCCACCGTAATTGGACGAGGAAGGGGAAGAGGAAGAGCTAGAATAAGACCTCAGCAGACGTATTCAGAAGACGGGGACGCCGACGCCAGCTCTCATGCATCATTTTACTCTGCAATATCGGCTTCTGTGGCATCGGCCAGTGACGCGGTTGATGGATGTGTTGTTAAATCTACCCATGATTTTGGAGATCGTTATAAGGATGATGATTTACCCAAAATAGGCAAGTTTTATAATAAAAAACAATGTGAATTCCTTAGAGAAATTTACTTAAAAATTCGTGTATGAAATAATTTGAGCTTATGCATGTATTTCATTTTATAGCATCGCTTGTTATTTCACAACCCGAGACGCCCAAAGCGACTGGGACAATCAGTGGCTATAAAGCGGATGTCCCCAAAGACTTATTTGACCAAGATGGAAAGGTTACTGGAGTAGTTACTTCAGTTAACTTAGAGTACAGATACGCAGTTGTCAAATTTACGGATGCTAACGTGGTATGTGGACTTTGTTTAAAAACCTGCACTTCATTTCACTTGCAGACATGTTACATCGTTGTTAATGATTTTGCTGATTTTAGGCTATCAAATGCAAGGTACATCTGGAAGAAAATGATGTCACGTCCCAGTGGAAGAAGCAGAACCCGTTGGTGTTTAATGTTGAGACGTTGATAGAACACGCGATTCTGTCAACCCTGGACCTTCACTTGGATAAGCCCATATGTGTTCGTCGCTTTCAGACAGATTCTGACGAAGATGATTATCTTCACGTGACCGTTGATATACTTGGGAGCAAAAGTTTCAACGAAGATTTTTTGAATGCTGTTACTTATTATCTAGTACCCCGATTACCAGCTGTAAGTTCAATCTCAATATCATATTATACATAGTATTATGTCTATGACTATGGCCTTTAGATTTTCCTAATAGGAAAAAAGATATTCTTGCAATAAATATATTATTGGTTTAACATATTTAGGTTAATGGACACAAAATTGGGATTATTACAAATGTAAGGGGAAACGGGGAGTTGGATGTGGACTTTTATGACCAAATCTCTTTGGGTTTACGCCAAACCCTGCGTCGCGTCCAGGCAGATCATAAGTTTTTTGCTCCTCAGTGCCTTGTCAAGGCAAAGCTTTTTATAGAGTTGATTGATGGCTTTGATGTTAAATATTTCTTGGCACCAATATATGATGATTGGACGGATTTGCATCGTGTTGAAGTTGTTGGAATCGCATCCGCTGCGGTAAGTTAGCTGATAAGTATGCAGATTTTTTGAATGTTTTAAACAAGTATTTGTCGGGGATTACAATTTTTTTTATTTGTGCAGGAGGTGAAAGTATTGTACCGCGACCTCGGCAAGAAAGTCAATATCTCCATCAAAAATTTGGTGGGACCCTTATCAGCAATCCATGTTCCGGAGATGCTGGAGAAAATTCCATCGCAGGTATCTGATAGATTCGCAATGCGTCATTCTATGACAAAATGGTTGAAGGTATGTATGTATGTATGACAAACTTAAGATTGGATATTTTGGATTTTAGGCTGTCACTGTTCGAGTAGATCAGCTTACTTCAGAACTTGACGAAGTTTTGAAGACCATGCGGATCGAGGGACGAGTTTGCTATGTTCAGGTTGGTCTCATATTTTGAAGTTTAGTTTTGAAGTGTTCAAAAAACTTCTAATATCACTGTGTTAACATAGTAAGTATTCACAGTTGGCATGTTATCTGATTCCTTCTCGAATAGACTATCGATGATTCAGAAGATATTCCGCGAGTCAAGATCTTCGTAAACAACGAAATGGAAATGGGAACAGTTTCCCTTTATGACCTGGCTAATTCTTACATTAATAAGACAGAAGTTACTGTGAACAATGACTTCAAACCTCAACCACTCAAGGCTATATCCAAGAAGATAGAGGGTCTTTCAATGGAATGGCAAAGTGAAAACAAAACAATGTTGGATTTTTATTTGAAAAATGAACATCGTTTTTAATGAGCACACTATTATTATTGATTCATATTATATCTATTCATATGACTTTACAGCTTCCAGACCGGATGAACCAAGGACCGGTAAGGCTCCAGCTCCAGGTTGTCTGTGTTGCAAGGAGCGAATTCTGGGGAAAACTGATGATGGAAAAACTATTCCCGGAATTTACAATAGTCATCGCACAGAAAGTAGTTGTACAGAAGGTAGAGAATTGCTCGATTAATTTGTGATGAAAATGAAAAGTTTGTTGGTTTGGGAGTTTGAATGCGATTTACAATTTAATATTGTAATCGGATAATTGTGAGAAAAGTGTTTTCAAATTATTGCGACAATGCGAGACGTATTCAAGTATAATGGTGATTCTCTTTAGCTTTATTTATGAGATAGAAAGTTTTAAAAATATTATTACAATTCATTAAAATGTATACATGCATACATTGTACATTGAATTTTCTAAACTATTTTGGTAACACTTAAGTGTACTAATTATCATTGTGGGTAATAAGTGTCGTGTAATAATAGGAATTATTATTTGTTGTTCCAAGTGGTTCTTATTTGTAAAATATTAAATCTATTAAACTACGTGTACAGTTAACCTATTTGAAACTGTGTTTGTGTCTGTATTAATCTATTCCATATATGACTAAATCAAGTTCAAAGTACTATAACAGCTAACTTTAAAGGGTAACTTGCTAAGATTCACAGCATTTACAATTTGCAAATTATTAACTTAAAAAGTATAACTCTTAAATTGCGTATGACTATTAGTGTCGTAACTGACCGGTGGGTTAAATTTGTGGCAATAAGCTTTTATGGCTGCCACTGACTATGGTACATTCTCAAATGTCTGTTTACTTCAGCAGGGGTTGCATAAATTTTGTCTGGACACACTGGGCACTTATGTTTTTTCTCAGCGTGGTTTCTAACCATATGGACAGTCATATTATCTTTCCGGGTAAAATCCTTTCCACATATCGGACAAACTGTTGAAAATACAAAATATTGATCCGTGAGTTATAAATTGTTGGTCTTGTCATAAATTTAATTTCATGTCCTCCATTAACTGTAAAATTTATTGGTTTACCATATGGTCGTTCCGCAGTATGGACAACTTCGTGCCTTTTTAACTGGCTTTGCTTCAAAAAGCGCCGACCACACTGGCACTGAAACGCTGGAGGCGTTGGCGAATGATTCAAGAGATAATGTTCCTTGAGACTCTGTTTGTGTTTGAAAACCTTTGCGCTTGGGCAGAATGCACACTGAAAATACTGCATCCCTGTATCTTGTGCTGTTATAACTGTTCCAAAAGTTACATTTCCATCAGTTTGTAATTCCTCTGTTTGATAGTTTCCGTTGTCATTCCCAGTCATTTCAAGTCCATCTTCAACCATATCGTAACTGTAGCCATTCTCGTCGTACATTTCTAAAATTTTCACAGAACATTTCAACTTAATTTTTCTCTTAATTGTAGTTATCTACTAGAAATTATGTGATAATTCCAACGCATCATAAAAAATATCTTAATTTTTTACTGACCTTCTCCATTATTTCCCAGATCTCCGTATAATTCTTCTTCTTGCTGGTAGACATAATTCTCATTTTGCCCCTGTTCATCAACTAGAAATGTATATAAAAGACAAGTTGTGATACACACGTATGCATAAAAAAGAGAAAATTCCAACAATAGAAATCAGTCACTGAATTTTTAATTTTCACTCACCATCATCAGAATCCAGTACAATACATTCAGTTCCTTCTGGAAGCTGCATGTTGTTCCCATTCTCCAAAACTTCAGTTTCATCATATTCAAAAGCCATATTATGTGCCCTTTTCACTGCTTTCCTGTTGTTTGATTGTTGTGTGGACATATCTATCATATCACCAAAAAACGATGATTTAATACATGTTCCAATTGTTAGAGAAAAATATTCCACGCATTGTGGAGCTCGGAATTATATTACATACTTGATTTCTTGGCCGGACTATTTGTATTTCCATGCTCATCATCCGAAAAGACTGCTTCTGGTTGAATAAACTGTACCATATCTTCCTCGTTTCCTTCATCATAATATTCTTCTTCATGTTCCCCAGTGTCAATGGTTAGATTGTTCCCACGTGAAACTGTAGCATTGTTTGCTTTCGAAACGACCCCTTTGGCTACTTGAACTGAAGTGTTGGAACTGGTTCCAGGCCGATGTAATAATGGAGGGGGACGAGATTTTGCAGCCGACCTAGTGTTGGGGGAAACTTCCGTCTTTTCAATTCTATGCGAGGTTCCATTTGCAGTTGCCTTATTAAGTGGTGGAAGGGCCTTAGTCGTTCCTTTGGATGAAGACAGCTGTGCTTGCTTACAAAAATCAAGAAAGCTGGAACCTGGAACGCAAATTTAAAAAAAATTGGAAGTCGTAAGTAAAGTACCACCATTTCCCATAACTTTGAAAATCTTATATACATTCTATTCCAATCTATCTATCTTACCGAATGTTTTTGTGAGAAATCTTTGTAGAATATCCACTTGCAACTGAAGTTTGCGGAATTCCGCTGGAGAAATGTTTTCCAAGTCCATCTTAGATATTCCAGAGATAATTAAAATGACTACAAATATAGTTTGGAACACCTTATCAGAAACAAGTCATCAGGACCAAACAATATTATATTATCCTTGTGCTTGTGTAGCAGCGATACATTAATATCCCAGCCCAGCATAAGCAGTGCAACATGTATACTAAAAAGGAGAGGAGTTCATCATCAAAGAAGAAGGTCCTTGCGTAATACCATTTCCTGCCTCGCTCGCTGCCTGCCTGCCTTCCTGTAATATTATGAAAATGCCTTGCCTTTTTCTACATTCTACCATTCCTGCTCTACTCCTGCTGCACCTTTTTATCATCACATTTCATACCAGCATTTTGTACACTGTACAAAAGTACAGCAGTCAAGTCAGGCTTCTCCACAAATCGAACAACCGAGCAGCCATAAGCATCACCCACCGCCAGAGAGTAGCAATAAAAGATATCCTCCGAAATTACCAAAAGGATAATATGCAAGAAGCGTTGGAAAAGGCTGTGGTGATGATAAAATGAAAAAAATATACACGATTTGTACGGTGGTGAGCTGAGTTGAAAGAATATTGAGTTTCAGTTCAGTTCAGCTTGTTCTCTGCTTGTCCTGTGTAGAAGCAGTCAGAGAAGGAGGAAAACATGAGGGGTGCCTGCAGCAGGCCGTATATAACATTATGCCAAAGCTTGTTCCTTCCTACGACGACGGCAACGAGAGCTAAACAAAAAGGCAGAGTGTGCAGTGGCAGTGCAAAGCTACAGATTCTGGCTGACCGTGTACAGTGTCCCACACACCATCAAAGCCAAAACGCTCCCTATCGTACAAAGGAATAGAAGCAAGACCGAGTTTTGATATAGAAACACATCATTTCATGAGACATGAATTGAAGGAACACAGTCAGAGCGAGCACACAGGAACTTTAAGAGTCAGTTATACATATAGCAGCTCCTTTTTCATACCGAGGATCTTGCGTAACATTCACATAACATGAGGTGGAGGCGAGATAGGAACCTCCTCTGCTCTTTCCATTCTTGTGTTCCATCCAATCCATCCAATCCAACTTGAACTGTTTGTATGCTGGCTGAATACTCTGGTCTGGCTTGGCATCGCATATCGCATCTCTGCATAATGTTATGGGTTTTCTAGTAGCAGCTTTTGTAACTTGCAATGCCTTGCCAGTTCTCAACATCCAAATGCCCCTGATTCAGGTCCTCTTCACTTTGCTGCTCATCTGCCTTTATAGTTTTCATCTTTGGCAGCAGCTTTGGAAGTTGGAGCATCATACATATATCCATTTTATATACTAATCTAATAGGCTATATTAAGAACATCAAAATAATGTTATATAAAAGTTTCCCCTTTTGACTGACTCATACATTTTGTGTGGTATTATCAAATGCAAACATACATATTATAGTAGGCACTATGGCACTAGGTTAGGCAGACCATTTTGGATTGATGTTCGTTGTTCGTTCAACATCCATCCAAAGATCCAAAACAACCCAAATGCCTTTATATCCCTTCGATTCTCCTTTTCTCATTTCTTCCCTGTACCATTTCATATCGTTAGAAAACCTTTGCTTCGTAAGGTTATACTCACTTTATCTTTCCCCTTTTTCTGTTTTCATCTCACAACAAGCTACTTTGAATTGCTTCGTTTATGTATATTACAGTGATACTAATACTGATGGCGATGAGGCAGACATTGTATTCGTTCATAAACCATTTTCCCCTTTTCCGTTTCATCTATTTACGGTTCCGGTCTGGATTGTGTCTAGTCTGAAGGGCATTAGAGACTATTAGGATTAGTGTAGGCTGATGTCCTTGGGCTAGTTCTTATAATAAATCAGGACTGGGCGAGGCCTTCATTGAAAAATGAAAAGGCATGAACAGACAAAATGTGGAAACGGATGATGGATGCTGGACAATGGACAATGCAATAAAATAGATTAAATTCATAAATTAATGTTGATGCATTTCAGTGTGTGTATTTCAAATGAATTAAATGATTAAATGTAATTTTTTAGTTTAGTTTTTATTCGATTAAAAATATATTTCTTCGATGAAATTCATAAAACAAAAAGCAAATTAACCACCTATTGCACCAACTCATTTTTTGTTTATAATACAGTGGTATTAGTAAATAGATAGAAAAAGGCTGTAGTAGTATAAAGAGCACTTTGATTGTTTCTAGCACTGAGGTAAACAGGTTGACACGGAACATTTATGCATAGCACACTTTCTTCTTGACAAAATTCAACAATAAATATAGCATTGTTTCAGGATTGAAACTGAGGAGCGATTCCATGCATTTTTAGCATGTGTGTTTTAAGAACGTCCCTTCTTGTGTATGCTTTCTCGCATAAAGTACATTCAAAAGGCCTGAAGGAAATAAACAATTTTTAGACTCAGTACATGCCCTACTTTTTCAATATCCGAAATTAAGTTGTCGTTAATTATAATTTTTACCTCTCGCCAGTATGCCCCCTCAAATGCTCGATTAAACGACTTTTGTCTCGGATTTGTAAATTGCATTCTGGGCACTTCAAAGCACATGGTCTGGACTGATTGTATTCTCTTCTCCTTTTTTGCGCTGAGTCTGATTTATTAGACCCTGATGAAGTAGGAGATAAAGCGATTTGCGGACTATTCCTTTCTACGAATTCAAATTTAAAAAAAATGTTCCCATTTAACTATGTTTTAGTTTTGTCTATGTAATCAACTAATCAATGAGATTGCGCATACTTTTCGATTTGGGCGTCTTGACTGTGATTGTCGTAGTCTCATCAAAGTCAACTGTGAGGGAGTCGGATGCTGGGATTGCTGGACGAGGCATAAGTCTGGGCAACGGCACAGCATTTAGACTGCTTCCGGACTGATCTTCGCTATTTGCTACAGACATTACAATAATTTATTTATGAATTATATGTTCCAACGAATAAACGAATTTTACAAAAAAAGGAATAAATTATTGTGCATGTGCAACAAGCGGGAGCCTATTACTTACAGCGAATATTACGAGCACCAGCATGAGATTCTAAGTGAGATTTCAATGTTTCAGCAAACTCAAACTTAATTCCACAAATGTAACAGTCAAATTTTTTATATGAAATGTTATTTTCATGGCTTCCAACAGAAGCCCTTCTGGAAGTTGCAACACTAGTACTACTGGGAGCCACCCTTGTAACATCTACTTCGTATCTTGTAAACGCATTATTGCTTTGACGGGAGCTACTACGCTTCGAAGAAGAACTGGAATGCCCAGTATTGCTATTTGAACAGTGCTGTTGCTGAGTACTCTCAAACATTGGTTGCAAAGCTGGAGGCTCTCCTAATAAAATCATAAACTGATAAGATTAGCAACATATTTTTACAAAATGAAATGACCAAATTAATCAGAAAAAACTAATTCAAAATCGTGCAAAGAAAAACACAATTTAGAATAACAAGCATTGTTGTTTTACCCCTTAGTAAAGTAGATGGATCCAGTTCAAGTTCCAAAAACTCTGGCGTTTCATTCGTGTCATCATCTTCAGTTCCATCCAAAAGGTCTGTAAAGTTGTGCAGTGGATACATCATGTCATCGCTGGCATCATTTTCGTTTTCAAATGAAGTTTCCTCCTTCACCACGCTGCTATTTCTATCACGCTTAAATGGAACACCTAAATCCATAAGAACGTCAAATTTTAAAAGTGTCAGTGGATGAAAAGTTTGACAGCTAAAACATAACCGATATTTTTTAATCTACCCGCTAAGCTGTTAGGAATTTGACTTGGCACGTGCATTTTGCCTATAGAGCCTTTGTTGGAAGTTGAACCCGACGTTGTTTGACGAAGCGGTACAGTCACAAATCCCAAGGTGCGGGAGGGACTTTCTTGGCTTATCAAATTTGGCATTTTATCATAATCCTCAGCCTCAACTTCTTCTTGCATAGAAGTCGTATCAACCACGGATGCGGTATAAGTTGGATCTACCGATGATCCTTCGGAAAATTGACAAAATGATGCAAACTCTTGTCCTAAAACATACAATAAAAATTGTATGCACGCACTGCGGACAACATATCATAAATCATAATTCGTTTTTCTAAAAACCTTCTTTTCTTACCATATTTACTCTCTATAAATCCTTGAATTATTGCTAACTGCTTCGTAATATTGGACAAATTATCATACATTTCTTCAATTTTAAGATGGGACATGTCACCCGTCCCTTGTTCAAAATCCATCATACCCGGGGTCGAGTATAGTTATAGCATATATTGGTCTGCTGGTAGTGTGGTCATAAGTCTGTTAGACTGTGATTACCTGTAATTACAACAACAATATAACTAACGTTTGATAGATTTGTTTCGTAGTTAGTTAAATGCTCGAGCAGTAAATTATTCAGTTAATGACCTTGTGAGATTGCATTTAATTATGTAAAATTGCGATTAGACGTAACCTAATCCTTCTTAATATTTAACTAAGATATGAATTCAGACAAAGAAGACATTGTTGTCATTTTGCATACTTCCTGGTTTGCTTACCAGAGTTCAATATGTGAATTCTATCTAAAACGGGTGAATGCAATGTTATGTTTTGATGTGAATTGCCACTGAATATGAACATTAAAGTTCATTCATTCATTAGTCATTCATTACTTATAGAGTGAATATCATTAAAATATCAATACAACTTTTCTTTACAGTTCAGAAATTTTTGGCAAAACTGCCGCAATCGCAGTCAACGGGTCCATGAAATGAAAAAAGCATGAAATAGGGATGAAATGACATGCATGCACAAACGCTGCATTACTATTTTAATTACTGTTAACCTATTTTGCATGACAAGGAATACTCGAAGACTGATAGCAAATTTTATGCTCTCTACTTTTATCCATTATCGGGCCGCACAACCCTCTTAAAATAGCCATTAAGCGATTATTTTTGACGGCAAATGCATTGCACTTGTTTGCAATCTTTAGTTCTTTTCTCTACCTTTGAAGAATATGCACAAGGCATACATAATACATTGTACATAAAGAATAGTGTGAAAGTAGTTTAGCGGTCCGTTGATGTCACTTTGCTACAAGTGTGCAAGTGAACTTGATTTTGCACAATTTTCTAACATGTCATGTTTTCGGATTTTGGAAGCCCTCTTGAACTAACTTATTCTCATAAATCTCTGAATGAGCATTAACACTATTTTTGGAGATAAGAAAGGAGATGAATACTAACATACTCATAAAATATAGTCAAATGTAAGATGACAGATCAATTATATGTATCACATTCTTTACTTATCTACCTATAAGAAGATAATCTTAAAATGTAATTGTATAAAACTTACCTTAGTTTGAATGCTGATGAAATGTCAGTTGTGTCAGTTGACAGATGAAGCGTAATAATTTTAGACAGACTAACTTTTCTTCATTTGCAACATGTACAAAAAATCACTTTCACAGTTTTACTCATCTGTTCACCAATGAATAAAAATCTGAACAGTCCCACCGCTCTCGAGGTGGTATCCTGCTACAACTGATGGTGGCAGTGCGGTGGTAATCAAGAAATGCAGACTGTAGGTGGCAATACATGGTTCTAGCAGTGTATAAAGTTGTTCAGGTGGTTAGCTCGCTTCAACTTGCTTACTTCTTTATGCCAATGATGATGATCATGACTATGACCATGCTCGTCATCATCCTCATATTATATACTATGTAGTCAAATATTCGACATACATTTTTCCTTGCTAACACTACTTGCTAATAAACAATATCGTACACGACGCAGGTTTTCTGTGTTTAAGAACGGTATTAAACTGAACAAAGTATCATGTTATATGATGACATGAATGACTAAATATGTTTATATCGCGTAAATGCTAAGTAAAAGTTTCTTTAGAGGCAATAAGGAAATCACATGCAAAACACAATTGACAGAGAGATACCATATTCATTCATCATTACTGTTGTATTTTTTATACCTGATGGGGATGATGACAATTTTATCAATTTGCAGTCAACGCTTCAGCGCAGTCTATGTAAAAAAATATGCAAAATGTGAGAATGGTATGGGATTCGTGGGATATGTTTTTTAGCATTATGGCACAAGGGTGTCAAATCGATTACTGATTCTAGCATCTTCAACCCGAGCTGACGTTGCGCTACACTGACTTCAGCTATACCACCCTTGGAAACAACAGACAGAACGCTAACGACTCGACTTGGTACTGAAGATATTGTATAAACTTTTGAAAACTAAAATTATTCATTGAATCGTCAAATATACAATTGTGAGCAGACTTGAATATTACAGTCATATTTCTTTATCTTTTACACATCTTAATCCCAAGATCGCCAAACCTGCAAGATGAAAGTTTTCATTGAAATAATTGTCTTACTTTTATGTTTTTCTTCATCATTTGGCATAGAGGAATCCTTCTGTGCGGGCACAGGTTATGGCAACAAGGATGAAGACGAGTTGGGAATGAGATCTGCGGGATTCCATTATATTCATGAACACCCATTGCAAACGATTTGGGCTGCTAATCACAGGACAAATCTCCCAATTGGAAATCCTGATACCGTCAACTTTGAAGTCAAATTGGTGGAACAAAAACTTCAAACGGGAGCTACAGCACAGCTTAATGGCTGGCTACTAGTCCAAGTGAAAAAGATCAAGGGTAGCTTTGCGGCACTTGCACTTTGGGCAGCCACTGACACTAGAGAACCCATTGGAGAATTTTTCAATCTGACTGAAGCGAAAGGTTGCGCGAATTGGAGACAGGCACGGGAGATTCTTCCATGTTCCGCAGCGCCCATTGATGCTTCAAGAAACCCCAATATGTTTGTTTTTATAAATAATACTGTAATACGAAATCCAAATGAGGATACAATTCGAATTTTCTGGAAAATGTCCAATTCGCACTGTAACAAGCCAAAAAAGTTCAGATTCTAGTAAGATGAGCTACTAATCATGTTGTGATAACTTATTCGCCTATTTTCCATTTAATTATTATCCTAACGCCCAATTCTTCTTTGAATTTTATTTGTAATTACAGTGCAGCCGCAAGCACCTCAAAATGGACGGCATCTACAGATGAATTCGCCGTACAAGATGGGGATGCAAATGAGCTAGGACCCGTCATTTTTACCACACAGTGGATAGAGCCTAGATATTTTGGAGCTGCCAGTCCAGTTCATGATGCGTCTAGTATTACATGTACACAGGATATAAACACTGGTAACCCAATTTGGCTAAAAAAGCCATCAACTTGGACGCTAACCGAAACACCCGAGTCCAAATGGCTGTTACCTCGATGGAAAAGCGATGGCACGGAGGATACCAAAGTAGCCAGAGAAAGAGGGACTTGCAGAGCCCCTGGACATGAGTACATTCATCATGGTGGAAGATGCAATAGCAAAGTAAATGATGCTGCACTAACTTTTGCAGGTTTAGATGTTTTGCCAACTTGTAATCCCGTTGCCGCAAACTTTGATGCTGAGGATTTAAAACTTTTTACGGGTTCCCTCACTGATAAACTGAAAGATGTGGAAAAGTATCTTA
This sequence comes from Entomobrya multifasciata, assembly GCA_034693345.1. Classification (NCBI taxonomy): domain Eukaryota; kingdom Metazoa; phylum Arthropoda; class Collembola; order Entomobryomorpha; family Entomobryidae; genus Entomobrya; species Entomobrya multifasciata. The sequence goes on along the minus strand of JAQFXM010003268.1, from coordinate 1,516 downwards.
AAAGCCTATGTGAATGCCCAAAAGTGCCAACCCCTCAAGAAGTTAAGGGGTTAATAACTTTTCGCAAGTTGGCTAATAGCATAAAGACAGTCTCCGATACTCTACAGAAATCTCTGAACTCATCTGCCTTACCACCTCACAGGGCGAATCTCACGAGAAATAACATCACTGCGCAGACTGCCACAACTAAAGATATTTATATACCTGGAATATACAATAACGATAGCTTTTCAACGACTACAGAGGATCCTGATTATCCGCGGTAACTATTTTAGTTATTTTATACCTTTTGACAACTTGAGAGAAAAATTATTTCAGCTAAAATTGAGTTTAAAATCAAATAGGACCATTATTGATGAAGATACCCACAGTGATGATAACCATATAAAATGTGCGCTACAACAGCACAAAAACTTCTCAAGATACAATGAGCTTGGATTGTGTCTCGACAGCAAGGCAGGAAAAATCGTTTACGTAAGTTAAACGAGTTTTTAACTTTCCAAAATTCAAAACAATTTTTTACTCAAAATGAAAATCTTTACCATTTATAACACGTCCAATTATACAGGGAGTTCGACAATGGCACGCCACTGCGCTTCTTTTATGCACAGTGGTCTTAGTTCCAATTGCTTCTTACATGGCGAGATATCATAAGGGTGCCATTCCCATTAAACCAACTGGGGCAGCGTATATACCCGTTAGAGTCTGGTATATTGTAAGTGATTTTTTGTAAGTTTTTCATGGACCATTGGATACAGTTTACAGTTGACCAATAAACACACTCACTTTCTCTTTCACTTCATTCTTCTAGGTTCATATTCTGATTATTTTGCCGATACTTTGTCTGTACACAACTGGGATGGTCTCTGTACGGCGACAAAGATCAGTGTTGGGATATAGCCTAACTTTCTATGCACAGTTTCATAGAATAGCTGGGACCGTTTTAATCGTTCTGATCGCATTTCAAATACTCACTGGGTTTCTTCGTCCTATTAATATGTTTTATCGAAAGCTAGCCATTTGGGTTCATTTCATAATCGGCTTGCTAATAAATTACGGTGGTCGTAAGTAAACGAATTGTCGATTGGACTTAATTGAACTATTTGTTTATTTATTGGTAAATGAACTAATAACTGAATTATCTTTTTTGCAGTTGTGATTTGTATACTGACTTACAGAATACCCGGTTCCCCTACTTGTTTTCACCCGCACGTTGATGCACAACTTTTTATTCCAATCAGAAAACATATTGCCCCGATGATCTTGGCGTTTTGGGGTGCAGCGGACCTTGCATATCAAGCATTTATAACTGTAAAATTTTCACTCAGAAATAAATATTACCAAAGCTTTGATAAATTCCAATTATTAATCAGGCTTAAATACGTGAACATATCTTTTTATAGGTACACATTATACAATTCGACAAATCGGTTGGCGTGCACAGGCCCTATTTTCCTGTAATTATTCCAATTATAGTGAACCCAAGACTGCAGTTCGATGATGAATATGATGTACA
>JAQFXM010003267.1:0-20889 GCA_034693345.1 Entomobrya multifasciata | reverse complement strand
ATCTCATATCGTATCGTAATATCGTATCGTATCCCTTCTCTTCAGGCATACACGGATACATTCAACGCTACGACGGCAAAAGGAAAAAAATTGAAAGGATACGTGAACGCCGGCTTAGAATAGAACGACGCATTAAAAAGGACATTTGAAGGAGCAATATATTGCTACCGTGTATTTTATACCTATCTACAAAAAAGTAAAGAGAAGGAAACTACGTTATACACTTATGCGGATTAAAACTACGTTGTTTTTTCGCCTTCTTCAGTCCTCACTACTTCTCTCACACAACTTGTTGTAACTTAACTGATTCTACAATATCATCGACGGTATCACAAAACCCAAATAATAAGCAAAGTGAAGTAACCTTCATTTTGAGTGAGTGACTTGAGCAACTTGTATTTTTCTACATGGGAAAATATCATCATGATCATCATCACGTACAAAAGTCTGTAGTTTGCTTTTGGTGAGGCAGGATAACATAAATATGTATAAAATCCGTACATTTTGTTCATTAAACTAAATACATTATATGCATAAGAGAATAGACGGAAGAATAAAGAGAGTCATCTCAACATCAGAATTATCATCATTGATATCATGAAGATGATGAATATGTAGTAAAGTAACATTTATCATTTGGGTTGGTTGAGGATGAATAAAATGAGTACTGTTTTATCAAATAACAGAGGTATTTTTTCATACTTGTCCATATATTCCAATTAGGTATAGATGATAGCAAAAAAAACTAGACGAAAGGGTTAACAAAAGACAGACAAGACGCAACAATGTCCAATTCATTATGATTATTTATAAATTATGATTAACAAACAGAACAGCTTTTTACTATGAAAATGTTGGACGATTTCATGATTAGTGCATTGGATTAGCATATAGACATTTGACTTAATATTGAAATATGCCCAAGTCCGGGTGTGTTTGTATTCCCATCGCCACCACTCCGTTATGTACATTCACTGTATGGATGGACTAAGATAAGGACCGGAAGTGAGCTAAAATCATTGAATGGATGACCCAGATTAGTAGTAAATGTTACGTCTTGGGCATTACTTTAGTTAGATAGATTTTTTAAACATGAACACCATTCGCATTACAAACAAGCAGACATTATTAAATTTTTGCATTGCAATGCATTGCCTTGCAATCCACCAAACACACAAAAACGCGAACCAAATACCAAATCTCCTCTGACTTGATTTGACTTCTTCGTTTCTTTTATGCTGTTCCTATGTGTGTAGAGTCCAACGGTAGTGGTAGTGCTGAATAAAGGCAAGGCAGAAAGAAAAAGACGTTTTTTCGTCAATAGTATCACATCAGTATACTACACAAATGTAGCACGTTAAGCATACCAAATATAACATCATTTACCGACCCCTTTTTTCAAAGTAAAGTTATCTACTTACCAAGCAAAAAGAAGGAAAACTTTTAAAAAACAGTTAAATGAATTTTGATGAATTCGGCATTTTAAAAAGGTTACACGTTACACTGCACTTTGCCGTGTTGTTTAGTACGTCGGTGTGCATTTACAAACACAAACAGCAAACATTATATAGACGTAATGTACGTGATGATGATGATGATGACGATAATGACACTAATCTGTTAGCATGCAGCAGCAATGAAAAGTGAAGGGCAGGTCCAAGGAGAACACTTGTCTTGAAGTCCATAATATGTACATAGCCAACTAACACTTGCATTGTTGCAAACATCCAACATCAGCAAATTTGCAAATAACTGTAACAATGGCGGATGTAGTAGTCTCATTCAAAGGCATAAGTTACCTCAACAAAACCCCGACCGCCACACGCAAACATTTTCTAATGCAGTATGTATGCTTGGAAATGGAGAAAGAAACATGGCGAAGAAGAGAAAATCTGGAAAACTCTATTACAACTTACAACCATCAGAGATCATGCAACATACCATGATTATTAAAAAAAAGATTCATTGCAAGGTCATCATGAAAACTTAAATCGGAATTAGGAAAAATGGTTTCCATTTTCAACATCATTTTGGAATGAAACCAAGCCTACAAACAGCATGGTCAGGGAAGATATGTGCGCTGAATTTGGTTGGACTTGGATCGGATTCTGGGAATTGGGAATAGAAGTTCAAACATTGAAAATGTCATGGAAACGGAAGTACCCAGCACAGCATAGCTTGTGGAATGGACATTTCAAAGCGGCAAAATCTATAAATTTCTTCATTTTCCAACGGAAGTAATTGTAAAGGTAAGTCAAAGAAAACATTTTAAAATATGAAATTTAATTTCTTCCTTGTCAAAGGTAAAGTATCGTGCATGTATGAAACAAACAGGGGAAGATATAATAGTTTAAAAGTTATAAGAACTACGAAAGTGTGTACAATTTTAGAATATACATTGATTGAAAATCCTAAACTACATCCAACACTTCATACAATATTACGTTACACATGCACATGACATGGCAATGGCAGACTGTACATTTTGCAGTTTTCAGTGACGATCAAAATGTGTGTTCTCAACAATTGTATTTGTTACACATTGTTTGTGTTTGTACAGTACTTTATGAACATTATCCACCGAACAATATCTGAGTATCTTAGTATCTTCTCAGCAAAATGAACAGTTTTTTTCTGAGGCTGAGAAGTTTGTTGGTCACACATCTTGAGCCAGATCGAGCTGGCAAGAGGAGCAGAAAGGGCTACTTCTGTGCTGCTCGTGTTACCAACACAAAAACAACATGGTTCTCTTCATCTCTTCTTGCCGTGTCTCACACGACACCAACACCAAACCTAAACGTCTCTGTTTCCTTCAACCAAAAAAAACATTTGTTCGCATTCGCATTGACCAGAAAGAATAGAGAAGGATTAGTAGCAGTGAAGAAGGAGAGCATAATATAATATGTGTACATAATCATCATCCCCTACCAACCAACTAACTCTTTTCATAAAATATGAATGTCTTCTTGGCTTTTAGCTTCTCTGATGGAAATATACCAAACTATTTGGAATTGCAGTTTGCAGTGTACCATCATCATACCTGCTTGCTTTCAGACTGAAAATAAAATGATGATAAGCCAACTTACTTTTATAAAATACAGAAAACAGTTAAACATTGTTGAATGCGCATTGGCAGACGAGTATAATTCTAAAAACTCAAGTGCTTCTCTCAATTCTTTTTTTTTCATGCCACCCTTTTCTTCTAAAGCCAGACAGACAGTAGTACAGTGTTTGTAGATCTGTTCTGTCGATTCAGTACTCAGTACGACATGGCCATGGCATGGCACACGGTTTTATATGCATGAAGAGATGATGATAATATGGATGTCGTGCCGTGCCGTGTTTTTCCCTTCCTTCTTCTCTGTGTACATATTCTATTAAATATTTTCCTCTTTGGTTACGTTTACTAATGTAAACTTCCATATAATATTTTGCCATCCATTTATGTTAACATTACATGGTGGCACTCACAGTGAGACTGAACACTCTCGTTCCTTCGTTTCGTAGTACAATATATTATTGTAGTAGTATTTTTTCTGTGTACTATTCTATCTAACTACCACTGTGACTGAATAGCTTATAGCTTGTGTGTTTTTTTTACTATGAGACGGTTTTCGTTAAAATTGTTATGTTGACTGGCTGCTGTGTATAAATGGTGAATGTACAAAGTGTGTGTGTGAGAAGAAGAGGAAAGAGAAAAAGCAGAGCTGGTGCAAGCATCGAAACACAACACAAGAATCAGTCTTCTCGATGCGATGTTCATGTTCACCATCACTATCGCAGGAGCTCCTCCACTTCTCCTCTACCAGCTTGCAACGCAACTTGATCATATAATGGGCCTGTACTTGGCCGAATACTGCCAGTCCATGTTTGCCATCAGTGCAGGTAGCTGCTGTACGTTGGCTTTATATATGCATACATACATATTATATAAAAAGCAAAAATTTAAATACAAAAATATAAAGATACCTACCTACAAAATAGTATAGCAATATATAGAGACTATATTACAATACACACACAAAATATAAATACCTACAAAACAAAAATTTAATTATTGCAATTTTACAAATAAAATACAGAGAAAAAAACGATCATCACATATTTTGTAATTTTCATCCAGTCAGTCAAAAAAATAATAATAAGGATTACATCTTCTTTCTTGACAAATTTTTTAGTCTAGTTTAGCTATTTATTGGAAGAAATTTGTTTTGTTTTTTGGAAAAATTATTTTGAAGGGAAAAGAGTGAACAGCTCTCTTTTCTTCGCTTCCATATTATTTATAATCCTTTTTTGTTGACTATTTTTGAATAAGAAAAAAATTATAATTTTCAATTTCGAAAAAGTAGAGCGAGAGAAAGATCGTCGGAGGAGGAGAGGTTTTGCGAGAGAAGTGTGTGTGGAGAGAAAAAAAAGTAAAAAGACACTCTCACAATCAGACTCACAGACAGACTGCTCTGCTGGCTTTACACTTTTCTGAGAGACCAAAGTTAGACGTCGTAATCTCGTATCTTCGTACCTTCTCTGCTGCTGTGTGTCGACTGCTACTACTACTGCTGTTGTTTTTGTGAGTGAGTGAGTGAGATACTCTGTAACTTCAACTTTACCACCAACACCAACCACCACCACTACTTCTACTGCTGTGCTAAACTACGAAAAAATTGTTTGCCTTTTCCTTCGTTTCTTCTGTTGAGTTGTTCTGTTTTGTGTTGATAATAAAAATTACGTTGGTCCCGATACCACCAAGCTGGCACCCACCACGGGAAATAATTCTCTTCAGCCAACTTCCTTCGGCCTGATGCAGGAGGAGCACCAACAGGAGCCTTATTTCCTTCGAGCAAAATTACTTGAAGCTGTGGATGGCGATTACAATGTAAGAAAAAAACGCTATTGTTTTTTCTGAGGTAGTCGTCGTCGTTCACACACACGGTCATCTGTTGGGTTGGTTGGTGTAGGGGTCGGGAAGGGTGTCGGTGCGGCACCTTTCAAAGATGTCATGTCAGCGCAGCGGTGCTGCTGGTCGCTGTTGTTCATGTCCAGTCATTTTTATTTTTGCGGAATGGCTAGTTTCGGTTTCGTTATGTAATGTTAGGTGTTTCAAAGGTTATAACGTGACGGTATATGTGCTGTTCGTCACTTATATTTTGAATGTAGACCATGTAACAAATCAATAATGGCCTTGAATATGTTTACTTCAATTTTTGGCAAAATGCTTGCACTAAAGATGATTGATTTTCTGATCCGCACATGTACATGCTACATATTTGCATATCCAACAAAACAATTTTTGTCTGAAACTTGAAATCATAAATATACTAAAAACTTGATACAAATCTTAGGGTGCTTTAACATATAATATGGCGTGAAGGAAATAAACAACTAAACCAAGCGTCTTTAGATGTTAAATTTGTTATGTCAGAGCATGTGTTACTTATTTTAATATCACGCTGTCTTTGTTATTCACCAGGTCAAGGATATGCCCCTGATCCTTGAGGTGCTGGGAAAGCTGGAAGTTCTTCAAGTCTCGAAAGAAATTCTTGAGGTATGTGTATGCGCATAGAATTTAGCAAGCAATTATCTCCTCATACTGTTGCGGAGACTTTTTTTTTGAAGAGTTTCTTGTTATTTTAAAAATATTATAATAATCTCTTTTCTTAATTAGGCGACACGTTTAGGAAAGACTGTTAACGAATTTCGACGGAAAGTTAACGATGCTATTTTAGCCAGAAGATTAAAGGACTTAGTTAAAAAATGGAGGGACGCTGTTCTCGTAAACGAACCCCCACAGCCTCGTGTCAACGGGACTTCCTCTGGAGACGGTGTCCACGCAGGTCACGGTGGAAATAGGGTATTACCAGCCTTTGGTTCTGGCTATACTTCAGTCTCGTCCAGCCCAACCCTTGTTACGTTTTCATCCAGATTGAGCCCTGCTGGCTCATTTAATTCCAATAGTCTGAGTCCTAGGATAGGGACATTGACCAATTATGCTAATAATAACAACAACAACAACAATACCAGTGTCCACAGTATACCTGTCAACCGCAATGGTAGCAGTAGTATATCCAATAATAGAAGTCCTAATAATCATAGGAACCCCCATCACCTCTCAAGTTCATATGCAACTCTCGTGTCACCGTCTGCGTCGTCTGCTAGTCCACTTCTTAGTTCGCGCAATTTGGTCAGCCCTTACAAATCGAAATCGCCGGGTGGACCAACGCTGGCTGCATTTAGTTCAAAAATTTCACCTATGCCAAGCTCTCAAATTCAGTCACCGAGCTCATCATATGCTCCAAATGCAGATACAGTATCTAGGTATTGGCTTAATATCCATTAAGTTTTTTGAGAAAAGTTGCATTATTCTGTCCAATCTTGGTACTTTTCTCATTGAAAATATATCACTGTTCTAGAACAAACGCGGCTAATAAACGGTACAGAGAGTTGGACGACAGCCCTAGTAATGCAAGGTAAGTTTTTAACAATTTCATTTTAATTCGTCATTCTTATCAAAAAATAGTTTATTGTAGCTTTGCTGTGTATTTCTTGAACAATTAAAATACACATGTCATAAGATTTGATGTCCAGCATCCGGTTAACCTACTAGTCTGATACGGATAGCACAATTCTCTCAATTATTATGATTTAAGTTTTTAATAGCCGGCTCTTGGTTTTCTTAATAAATAGTGTTGAGCCACCCTTAAAGAAATCCCGAAGTGCTCCAAATGGGACGCTGGACGATCCTATGTTAGCTTTAGATGACATTAGTCGAGATTCTTACGCATCACGAGGAAGTGATCACAGTGATGGCTTTACATCCAAAGATCATCGTTTCTCGTTATCGGCTCCTTCACCTGCGACACCTGCCCAGGTTTCTAACGTACTTTCACCCCAGATGCCTGTTCCCGGAATTGACTCCAATGTACCGTCGCCTGCAACTCCGTTTGACGTGGAGACGGTGACCATATCTCAAGTTGAGACGCAGCCAAAGAAGAAAAGGAGAAAGAAGCAGAATGAATTTTATCAAGATAGTAAGTTATTATAAACACTACCTTTTAATTACACGCGTTATTGAAATGATGGTTTTTACATAACAATCCAACTCAGAATTAAATGTGGTGATAATTTTGTACTGATTTTCCCTAACAAATTATACAATACTTGCACTGGTCGAAAGAAGTTGTTTTTAAGAAGTAACATAATGTTTTTGTATCTTTCAGGTGAAGCAATACTGCGGGAGAAGATCGCTCAAGCCCAAGCTGAGAAAGCTGCCAAGGCAGCTCGGGAAATGCAAAATAAAGAAAGGGAAGCGCAACTAGCATTAGCACAATCTCAAGAAGTGCGGCGTCGAGTGATGGAAGACGCAATTCCTGAAGACAAAATAACTAGCAATGTTTTCGTAGATAAATACTTAAAGTCTCAGAATGAGCTTCGAGCGAAAATGGAACGGGATGCAGTGGACGCACTGTCCGCAAGTGATTTTCAAGGTGCTCAGGAGGATTCCAACGAACAGGGCGTGTCGCCGGATAAAACGTCGAAAAAGGATAAGAAAAAGCATAAAAAGAAACAAGATTTGACAGATGGTCCAACTGACGACTCAGTCAACACACATCAGTTCCCATCAGAAGCAGAAATTTTGTCCAAACTTCCCCCTATTGACCCAGAAATCTTGAAAGAATTTGAGAATTTTAAATACGATGTCAACCCATCACCCATTCAACCGGTGGAGAGTGGTGGTGGTGATATACCTAATTCTTACAATAAAGAGACTGATAGCACCAATAATCTTAAAAGTCTGAGTACTACGATAGAAGAGAAACCCCGAAAGTTAATTGATTGGGGGGATAGTGATGATGATGACATGGATGACCAATCGAAGGCTGCAGCACAAGCAGCAGATATCATTTCTCAACAAATTCAAGTCATTTCTTCGGAGTCTGTTGTGGAGGTAATGGAGACGGAGCCAATAACCACAGTTATCATCAGCTCTTCTGAAGACGTCACAGATAATCTCGTTGATGACAACGAGAATATAGCTGCAACGGCTCCTCACCGTGAAATAGATGAAGCAGAACTTGAACAATACATAAAAGAGGATGTTCCTAATTTAAATGGGAATTACGACAATGGAGGATTGTTCCGAGAGTGGCACGAGACGTTGACCGTAGATTCGTATAAAGGAGAACCACTTCACATATTGCCTTATACCATAATTGACTTTTAAGACACTACGTTCGTTTGTTCGTTAAAATTGTAGTAATAATTATCGTCATACATAATTTAGTAGAAATGTTGTAATTCCTTACACGTGACATTTTTGATATATAAAGTTGTTGAAGTTTTGTTTTGCAAATAAGGAATTTTTTTACTTTATATGGAGAAAAAAGAAATACACAAGACGTAAATGCATGTGTACTACAAAACCGTAATATGTTATTAATACTACCGTTATATAATATGTGCTAAGACAATTAAATGGTGCGCAAGACTGTTTTTTGAAAATAAACTTGATGATTTTGTCATTCTTCTTGTTTTCATATTGTTGAAAGAAATTCTACTGCTAAAAATGCTAATTGACTTACCCGGAGAAAATGTTTAATTCAAAACTTTATATATGCCACTTAAGTCATTGTTCAGTGTGGACCACTTAATTTCTCAGATCGAAGACATTTTTTGGTATTTTATTTATCTTTAAAAAAAGTTAATACGCTTTGTGTTGCGTTACATATTCTCTAATTATTATTTGATACTGTAGGTTTCACCGCGTTCGTTGCTACATTTCGATAAGTATTCCATAATAGCTGCACTGACGCTGAATGAATCTTTCGTGGTCGTTGGATATCTCCTGAGTTGCCTTTCACATCATTTGTTTCGTGTTGTGCTTTGGGTATACTTGTAAGGAGTGCGGATGAAAAGCTATGCAGTTAAAAAGTACTTTGACATGTGTAAGTATGCTAATGATAGGAAGAAATGTTGAAGCAAGAAAGCACTGTGTTCCAGTCTAGTTTTATTTTAAGTAAGACAAATAATCATGTTCTCATAAGAGTTCAATGAATCATCATCATCATCACATACTCTTCGTTGTAAAGTATCTCCAACTGACTTTATGGAGAGAATATATATAATTTGTTCACATCAAGGATTAATTTAGTTTTAATTTAATTCATTGCAATCGCATTGCTAAATATTACTGTACAATTATATCTAACAATCGAATCGTCTAAATTGTTATCCATGTTACTTTAGCTTAGCTTACTTTATTGACAGAAAACTGAGGAGAGGGGGTGTATTGATGGAACAAGACAAGAGCTCTTAATATGATATAATGTAGTTGTATGTTGTATTGATGTAGTAGAATTGTTGTCATCTTCATAATTCATGGTCGCTTAAATTTTCTTAGTTTGTTTTTCGAGTTGAAATGAAATGAAAGTCAAAACTCAGTGTTTTTCATACGTTACACATATTAAGTGAATGTTAAATGTTGAAATTATTATAACTTATTGAATAGATAAATTATTACAATACTTCTTTGTCAGGTACATTCTATATTCTAATACACATTATCATCACGTATGAAGTGTATTTACGTACATATACGTAGTAGTGCTAATTACTGAATGTATTTTATATTTATAAGTAGAGTTCCGATCAGGGTTACACTGTTTGTCATTTTTTGGTTGATTACTTTGATGACTCGTTTATAACGCTACATGATTTAGTACAGTAAATTATTACTAGTTAAAAATATGTCATTGTCATCTGGTGGTCATCAACTTTAACTACTCATTATAATCTAGTTGTTTTATCGTAAATATAATTACTACAATTGTGTACTTTAATTTACAAAGACATGAAATGAAAAACAAAAATAATGCCTGCTATATAACCATAAATAGACAGCATTTTAATATGCAGTATACAATATGATACATATATACATAAAATATACCAATGCTAAAAATTAACAATTTTATATTTACAAATACAATTACTTAGGATTTATTTTATCAAGTTTGAAAAAGTGATGACGGTTGATGTACAAAACGTCACACAGAGTACACGTATACACAGCAAGAAAGCTATGTTTTCAATTAATACTATTACTTGCAACTTATCATAAAGATTTATTAGAAGAACACAAGATCGTTAAGAAAAATAGTGTGGCTGGGGGAGTTAAAAACGGATCATTACAAGTAATACGATGGAGAGCAACGGAGGAGTTTAAATGAAGGCGAAAAAAAGAAAGTCGATTTGGAAATTAATCCTTTAAACTACCTGCTAAGGTTTTAAGTATTTTTTATCGTCAAAAAAGAAGGATGAGCATGGGTGCCTTGAGAAAAAATGAAAAAGGGAGTACAGTGAGTATTCTCAGTAATACAAATAAAAAAATAAATGAAACAACTCATAAATCTTTAAATGCTTTTTTAATTTCATGATTTCATAACGAAATTTTCATTATTATATACATACTTGAAACTTACTTTGCATCTTGCATCGCTAATTTGCCTGCTACTCACTGCTACTGCTACTGCATGCCATCCAGAAAATATTTGTATCATAACACCCCAAACATTCTCTTTGCCAACTTGCTATAGTGCAAAAGTGCAATACATCTATGTGGACTTTCTCTGATGATGATGCATATTTGAGAAAAGTGAAGATGGCAGAATGGATTGATAGAGATTTATAGAATGCAGCTTTATAACTTCCCTGTTTCTTTCATTACTCTGATTCCCAATCTCTGTTTGAAGACTTTCCTGAGAAATTATGTAGTAAACTTGCTTTAGATCTTCGGAAACTGAACTTATTAACGTATAAACAAAACACACTTACCTTGTCATCTTCAAAGGAATCCATATTTTGGATGGACCCTTGTTTCCCTACTTTTCTTCCCTCGCGTGTAATGTATACTTTCCTTATTTTTCCTGAGGATTTTGTAGGAGGGAGATTTTTGCGAAATGTTGATTGGGATGATCCAAATCCACTCCAAGACGTATGCGAAAAACTTGGAAGCTGCATAAGAAGCTTGTAGAGATCTTGCAGTTCTATAAAATATCAAACAGGTCATTTGGTGATCTCAAGCTTTATCGTATGTAGTAAGTATAAGTGTAATGTAAATGCATATATCCTTACCAGGCGATACTTTCTCTCTTTTCAAGGTACTGGTGGCGGAACTAATATGCGGATGGCAAGAATATTGTTCAATGTCACCACCACCACCGTTCTCTAACTCTTCGTCTACCACTGATTCATGTTGCCCCAGAACAGTTTTCCCAGCGACTTCCGTTTCTTCAACTGCATCTCCTCCACTCTCGTTTTCACAGACTAGAGATACGTTTGGTAAAGTAAGAAGAAGAGTATTTTGTTTTGCCATTTTAAATAGCTATGTCACTTGTATTTCTTTGGAGAAAAATTGCTGTTCGTGTCCTCCAGCCCCGAAACTGGACTCAAACGCCAACTCATTCGCACTAAGCTTTTTGTTCTTGGAATTTGGAAAAACTACTTTCACATATTAAGAATTGCACCATACATTTTTGATTTATGACTTTTTCAAGGGTGAAAGCGAACAATCGAGATGAACTGACACACTCTAGTTTATTTTTATTGACGGCCCGCAGAGTAGCGAGCAGTGGTAGTAGTGAGCGTAATCATTTGACAAAAGATGAAAACTAATATCGGCAACTCATGCACCTGTCATGTCCTCAGCATTCATTTGTAATAATTTTTTGTCCATGTATAGCCTTCGTAATCGTATGAAATTCATAAAAGCACAATAAACATTTGTACCTTGGTTATTTTAGGTATGCAGTAAATTTGATACAAAAGTTACAAATTCATGTCCTTCGATGACATGAATATGAAAATATGAATACACAGGTAATTTGGAAAACACCTTTTGAAGCCATAAAAAGCAGAATAAATTATCACAAAAGAAGAGAAAATGGCTTATAAAGAGAAAAACTTATAAAGAGAAAGTAGCTAATCAAATTAGCACTGACTGGAACGTAATGATGATAATATTCTAGCACGTGAATGGTTTGATGGGAATGAAAACAACTTTTGCCTATACTTTGTTGCATGCATTGCTGCTTTCTTTTTGTTTAAAATAGAAAACAAGTTTCTTACAACCACTCAACTGTATTTTGTATGTATCTGATCTGATGGTAAAAGTTTACTTTGGCTAAAGCTCTGAATACTCGACATGTTTTTCAAATTTGGACACTACACATACTAGTGCATTGCTTAGGTAAGTAGTTTCAAAGATTTGTAGTTTGTCACGTTAACTTTCTTTGCTCAACGCTTCAAGTAAATAGAGTTTCTCACGAAACGGAACAGATTACGCCAATGCGTATTAATTTACAATAGATTATATTTTATTAACTTATAGATATAAAGCTGTCCTACTGTGCCACATAACTTTCACCAAGAACAAATTAGATCCTTGTTATTATCATAACTATAAGTTTCATTCACTTATTTTTCGTAGTCAACTATAAACATATTTTTGACTTTTGTCTGAAATAAGCTTGACTGCCAAAGAAAATATCAAAATGTTTACTTTGAATCGCTCAAGTCGAAGCAAAATAGCAAAGCTTAACAGTTAACCATCCATCAAAGTTTTGACTATGAACCACGAACAACACATACTGGATGTCCATGATTGTAGCTGGATTGTAGCATGGACTGTGAGACCCTTTCTTTTCGTTTTTATATGATTTTCAGATAAACCGATTTGTTGTTTGTAATGTGCATGCCTACAAAACATATTTTTCAAAAGAACGGAAAGTTTTCCTCGGGATAAACAACAAAATATTGATTTCGTGTAGATAACGGAAAATTAAGGAGACTGAGGAGGTGACAAGCTTGTTTGCCCAGTTGAGTATTATAGATCATTGTAAACATTGTAAACTCCTCACAGGCAACAGACCTAGACGGGTCATTTTCGTGTCTGTTAAGACAAACCCTCAATCAGTGAAAGTTGGAATGATATGGTATTTGAGAGAGAAAAGCTGACATATATTTCATTTCATTTCAGCTCATACCCACCCACGCATCCTTGTAAAATCAAAATATGCTGTAAATCCTACTAAGGTAAAAGTAAAATGCGTGTACTGAATCAAAATGTTGAGCAATGCCATTTAGAAAACTGACGCATAAAAATTATCAAAGTCAAATTTTACTGGTGTTTCAGACTACAAACAGGAATACAAATGTACTTATTCGAAAATAGATTAGATTATGGTTGACTAATATTCCTAACATGAGGTATTAATTTGTAAGGAATATTTGCTGATTGAAATTCAAATGGTCGCCTGGGATCACGTGTATTGAAGAAACCTTTTAGAACGTCTCGAGCAGACATTTCTTGGGCAATGTCTAATGTTTCTCCAATTCCTAGTTCAGAAAAAAACGTTAAAATAACAGATTAAAATCATAATTAGTAATATAATATGACTCGAAATCGCACATAACAAAAAAAATCATACCCGTTCCAAGTAGTGTTTTATCCTTCGAGTAAACCCCAACCACAAAAACAGCATGTACCGTATTTCGACCAGCTTCCCTAATTATCCGTGGTTCAACAGGAAACAAATTTTTCTCTTTTGCCATTGCTTCCATCATTGCCCATGGTCTCGGGATGTCCCAGATTTCATTGACGTCCTTTCCACACAGTAAAGAAGCAATAAAGTCGATAACAAACTTTTCAGCGCGATCCGGCCCAGAAGACTCTTGCACTGCTCCAATTACAGCAAACATTGATTTTGAAAAGGTTTCATCAGATGGTGGGTATTCCTGTGGTTAAATTAAGTATGAATTTAAATTTACTTTTGAGATTATGCTTTTTGAACTTACAGTTAGATCGTTAGATCATTAACAAATTTTCTTAACATAACATACTTCACATAATATTAAATCTCTCATTCCCAGATTGGAAGCGACGTTGGACATGGTTTCCACACTAGTTAGATGATTTATAAGGGCCCTAGAGAAATAACCATATATTTAGTATGTACATAAATAAATGTAATCAATGATCATTAACATTAAGGATGTCCCAGGATTACTGACGATACTACATAATACTTAAAATTTCATAATGATGTGAACATAATAACATAATGTGAATTTACCTATGACCTGGTTGTGGAAACAGTGGGAACTCTTTCTGTAAAAATTTCTTCAGAGCATTTTCAGTTATCTTAACTCCAAGCTCGGATAATTCCAAGTTACTTCGAACTTCCGAAGCTGCCGTGTCAATGCCAAGTTCTTCCTGCTTTCTACGCTCTTGGTGAACATACGACTGATCAGTAAGTGCTTCAAGGAGTAAACCATCTTTAAATTGTTCACTAAGTCGACTTCCAAAAGCAAATAACTCTGCTTTGTAATTCCTAAGATAATAATTTTGTACATATTATACAAAAATCCTTTAAAAAATGGACAAAGGCCGACCATTATAAACTGGTATTATATTATCCATCTTTTCATACCAATCTGTGTAACTACTCCTGGGACTTGGCTTTGTAAATCTTTCAGGGAATTTAAAACGTTCTTTTAATCGTCTCGCCCTCAAAACTAGTTTGTAATCCCGAACATATCTTTTCATTGTACGATGTGGAACCACTGTTCCGACATTTGGCATTCCTGAAATTAAAAAAAGTTGAAGTATTGAAATTCAGCTTGTTTAGCTTCTCTTTTGATTATGATTTTCATCAATGCTTGTATAAATCAATGTAACAAATGAACAATTCAATTACCATTTTGATTCCATTTTTCTTGCAAGAAGGACCCTGACGTTGATTGAATTCCCAGTATTCCACAAGTTCTGATATCCATGCGGTGAAATGCCGGTGTCAAACACAATTGCACTGCTTTCCTAACAGCTTGATTCATTGCAACAGTTAACCCTTCTTACAATATCTGAAAAACCCACATGCAAGCCTAAAGCCAGTCCGAAAACTTAATTTTTTTTAACTAACACAATTATTTGCCAGATCCTCCATTAGAATCGTCTAACAAACAACACTATTTTTCATATCTCAGCTGTGAGTATACTTGTGCAAGCATAAAAATGTGCTTCTTAGTACAAGCAGACATAACATTTCCAGTACAAAACACAGTCGCATGTCGCCCAACATTCATGCATGCTTTTTTTGGACAGCCACAAATATACCAATACCAAGCCAATGACAAGTGAAAATCGCAATCATGACATGAATGACGTTCTTTAAATGAGAACATTTTGCAGATTTCATCCATCTTTTCTTTTAATTTAATCAAATTCAACAGTTTCAAATTAAAATCTTTCTAACTTCAAACCTTTCAATCACAAGACGGAATATTCAGATCTTATTGTTGTTCTGAGAGTTTAATACATGAGAGTTGTTGGAAGTATGTATGAATATTATATTATGATGTCCAGTCGTTGCGGAAGTGTTGTCAGTCGTTTCCTTCCTTCCCGTAGAATTTTCTAGGCTTTCTTTCATATTTTCTTTCATATGAACTAACTTGACCGCTAGATCCTTGTCCTTATTGGTAATATCAGCCTCTGTCTCCATTTCTTCAGTTTCCACACCCCAATCATCACTACGATCATCATCATATTCATCTGATTCGTTGTACAAGAGTTTGTTCTCTTCTTTGGGATCTGTTTTCCACAGGTGAAAGTTGATATTAGGAAACTGTTGTATGTCCTCGCATGAGTAAAGGGAATTGGACTGGGGCGACGAGAGAAGCATGGGCCATCTTTGGATATCGTCAAAGTCCTCATCTGTATTATCACACATTATTTTGGCAAGTGTGGTTCCTCGGATTGATGTTAATTGAGCTGCTCATTAAAAAACATGCGTATTATAGTTTTCAGAACAATCAATTATTTTGTAGAGGAATGTTTTCATTGTGCTTACCTTTCGTAAAATGATGAAAGTAGACATCATTTTCATACCAAAATCGGTCACCCTTTTTAAATCGTAAAAACTGATCGACTAGAAGGTATGCTAACGTAGGTCCTACTCTGGCTGACGGAACAGGGTTCTCTGCTAGCATTCCCGTGAATAGGTCTACTTCGTCTACAGTTCTTTAAAAATCAGTTTTACAACATTTTATTAAGTCCGTTTATCGGTATTTTTCTTCCTGATTTACGAACAAACATGATAAAAATATGCAGTTAACTTACTTGTAAACGCTGGTAATAGTTTCATACGCATCGGGATTCCAATGGCTTTGTACATCCTCAAAGCTCTTCACTGCTGGGAATCCAACAACTGTCAGCCATTCTACGTACGGGGCAAGCTGCAACTTCCGGCCTTTCTCCAGAACCATTTTGATGATGTCTACTGTCATATTTATTGGTTTGATATGAATAGAACGTAGCTATAAAATTAAGCAAAATAGCTAATGTAACCTCAGTCTACTAAAACCTCATTCCTCAACCAGAGATTATGCAAATGTAAATAGGTAAATAGTTATAGTATGCTTACTTGTTCAGCAAATTCTAGTCCTACTCTGTTTACTCCTAAACTTAGAAATCCTCTCAAAATAGCTTCCAAGTGACCTCTCCCAGAAACAATAAACTTTGGATTTAAAATCTGTGTGCTTATGTCATACTTCACTTTCCTCACGTGCTTTCCCGTTTTCCAAATAGACTTGAGCTTTCCAACTGCCATGGAATACCAAAAGTAACCAGCAGCTCCAGCAAATGCGTCTGACACGGAAGGATTCACATCTCGATCAAAGCTTTCATCAAAATCCCCATTTTTAATCAAATCAAGCCCACTCATTTTCATGACATCTTTGCCAAGAATGGCAGGTAGAAATTCGTTGTAAGTTATGTGCTGAATCTGTGCAATTACAATGCGTCTGCTTTCTTGGAAAAGACGCTCATCATTCCAGTGGGCATTTATGCGTTGCAACCAAAATGCAATCTTGTTATGTTGTCTTAAAAATGTGGTATGCAAAGCGGTCAAACCACTAAAATGATTGATACCATCATCACCTATTATCAAAGGCAAGTATATTCTAATTTTTAAGATTATGGCTTAGTCAAGTCAGGCTATCTGATATAATTTTAAATACCGGAAATAAAGCAGTTTTCTAGCTTTTTCCCATAAAATAAGCAGGTCTCGTTTTGATCTTTAGCAAGCGGAAGAAATCCTCTTCCTTCCGTGTGCTTTGCCACCTTCACTTTCATCTTCCCTAACTTCTTCAGTCGCAATTGATTTGTCCTCTTCTCTGAAGACCCATAAATGTTTGAACCATCAATGAAGGATGTGGCCAGATTAAAGGATTTTTGGTGCTCTAATTCAGTTAGGTTAGGTGTGCCTCGTTAGCATAAAATTAACTTTAATGAGCATTTTTATAAGTAATTCAGAGACGAGTTTCATCGAACCAATTTCACAAGACGGGAAGAAAGCTGGAACTGGCGAAGCTTCTGTATTAAAAGTACATGTTGATTCAAGTCTAGTACAAACTTTTTCCATGGCTTGCCGCTGACTTTGATTCTTCAGAACAGTTAAGTTGCAGCAATTGACTATAAATCAATTTTAAAACATATTAATAAAAAATACGCAAATAAATAAATGAATGAGAAACTCTAATAGATAGTGTATAATACCTATACCTGGGGATTCAGCGATTTTGAGAGTATCATGCAAAATGAACAATCCCCACAAAGGCAAAAATCCAGAGGCCTCTGGGTCACGTTTAGAAGTACGGTTGGTCAACGCAGCACTTATCGAATCCGCTAACGGCATGTGTACTAATTTCATGTTTAAATGTGAAAAGTAGAAAATCATAAGTTTCGGTTTTGACTCCATAAAGTAATATTTGTATGGAAAAGGGAGATCAAAATTCTACACGCTGCTGTAAGAGTCTGAACCCATAAAAAAGTAACTACTAAGTGACCAGGCAAAGTCTCACGTTGCCCCTTTTTAGTGTTCATTCAACACTGTATAATGGCTACGGCTACTCGTTAGAAATATCCCATTTTCGAAAACGCCAATATCTTTACCCTTATCATTATCATTCATATTGTCGTCGGGAGCTTTTATCTTTTAAGTATGAACATGGGATTTATGAATATCTTTTTATGAAGGTTTACATGTATCGAAGCAGGATGGAACTAAAAATTAATCATAATGTGTAGTACCTTCTTTGCCAACCGGACTAAGAATTCCTCGAAATGGGGACATGTGGGAACCCCATGTGGGGTGAATAACGTTGTTACATGTGCCATCAATTGTTCTGTACCATCCAGTTTTGTTACAGTTGAGGTCAATTTCCTTTTCACAGAGATTATCTTGAAATAATCCTTCCAAGGAATCGATTTGCTGCTGTGGTATGCTCAACCTTGAGCCGAGCCACAAGCCAAACAACATACCATAAAGGTTAAACGAAGTGATAAGTTTTTAGCAAAAACAATTGCGCATGTTTTTATACTTGTTTGGGAACAAGGTGTGTGTAGTGCGTACCTTTTCGTTAGCTCTAACGTTGCAATCCGAGTGGCTATACCTTTCCACGCGAGAGTTTCCAATTTTGTACTGTATGTATTTCGTAAAAAAGCACGTTTTGAAGATGTACATAGCAAAGGAAATGTTATAATTTTTATCAATTAATTTACGCATTTCCAGAATTTTAACCTATTTTCATGCAAATTAGCTTGAAGTATTTCTTCCGCTTCTTGAAATATTTCTTGTACGATTGTTCCATTGACATCATGACCTTTGAATTTTATTACACCAGGATGAGCATTTGGTGAAGATGCGTTAATCGAGTTGCTTCCATGTTTTGATTGAATGATCCAAACATCATTTATATTCTTATGATCAGACTCAGCATCTTGAATGTATGTCAAAATAAAGTTTTGCAAAACGTTTGTGAGAAAACTCTTATACTTTAAGTTTCTTTGATATTTTACCCGGTAAAAGCCACTCATATTTCGGCAAAATGGCCATGTCACCGAAATGCCATTCAACTACACTATTCTTATCTCGGTGAAGTAGAATAGTGGCAAGAGTAATGGCAGCAGCTAAGGATATTCTGTGAAGGACAAGTTTTGGATCTGAATTCACCAATATTTTAAGTACTTTTGTAGTGAAATCTCAATCGGCTTACAATATGGTGCAAATAAAAATTGCATGAGGTTTTCCACAGCGTTTCAGGATTCCACAACACATTTTCTTACGGGGACTTTCTTCTCGTAACTGAGTAAATGTTAGTCCTTCATCAGGTGCATCATCATCTTCTCTCATTAAATTGACACCAGTAGCAATCATTTCACGAAATTGTAGCCTTACACCAGATAATTCAAATGGAAAAACGTCATCAGAATCAGTCTGCTGATCTTGAGGCAACTCTTCTGATGTAGGGTTATACACATTAAACGCTGCAAACTGATGAAAGTCATTAGTACTCAAATTTTCAGAGTGACTTGAAAAGTCGCGTGATGTACTGGCCACTCTAGTAGCCTGATTGGAATCTTGCAAAATGTCTAATTCAATAGGGACTGATCGTTTGGGCACATTTGCGTTTGTAGTTGGTATCTCACGTTGGAAATGGACGTTGGGAAGGTCATTGGAGAGTATTCGACGAAATTCAGTGTGGTCTCTTCTACTTCGGCCATTATGTCTGCTGGAAGAGGGGCCTTGGTAGCTGAATGCATTTTGGAAAATGTTTTTCATTGTCAACGTTTTGAGTTTCGACACTACAGCAGTACTACACTACTTCACTAGCAACTTTCGAGATCATTTGTAATAAGCTGTATTTTTCCAATTTCCTATCCACTTTTATGCAGAAGAACTTTGAAAGAAAAGTATGAATTTAACAAATTCGAAAATATTTGATGTTTTAATCAAAAGATTTATTCTTGTTGATTCTAATACATAATTGGCTGGTGGCGATAACCGACGTTGCTTAAATACGACATTCTTTTTAGATATGTCATCGTTCAAATGCTTCTCAGAAAATAATCATTAAAAACGATCATTGTACGATTGCATATTGTATCTCATTTTTGATATTTTGTCATATGTACATGTGCTTAATTCAGTGACAATGAAAATGATTAATTTTATTACTTATTGTTTCGTTCATGTTTAAGATGGTATATCATCATTATGCACGTGCAATGCACACACATATAATGGTATTGCTGGGAAAAGATTTTCAGTCCCAGGCAAATCAAAATTACCGTCGAGTTCCAGTTGAGTTAACGGAAACGATTAAAATCATATGATAAATTCATGAGATATGAAACAGGCAAACAAAAAAATATAAGTATGGTTAAAAATTATGTGTTGGCATTGACTGACAATGAACTTCATTGATATCTTGAGAAAAAATATCCGTAGCTCTGGATAAACACCTCAGATCAGAGAAGATTGGCTCGCAGTGGCACTTATGTTTGCATTGCATGTAAAGAAGAATAAAATATTATGCTTAACAATGTTATGTGAACCGTGAGATTAGCGAAACAATTTACCGCACTTACATGTTCAAATATGCTGGCTTTAAAATAACTAGTAATCTTATGATTCATGGTAGAAGAATCGCTTCGTAATTAGAAGGAGTACGTGCATTTATTATCTTGCATTACGCCTACTCTAAACGTATTCATTGAACCACGTCCAACTAAAAGCCACATTTCTTATCCAGCTAGGTATGCAATTCATTGTGCGTTTGTGTTGTAACAGTGGAAAAATAATTTGAAAGATTATGTTTTTCATCCACCTATTCCCCATTAAACTCAATCTACGATAGTTGTGATTTCTGACAGAAGAATGAGGGTTTGTTTATGTCATCACAGTACTGATGTTTTATACAAGTTTGGCAGTTCGGTCGAAGCTTAACAGTTCTCGTAAGATCACTTAAGTTAAGCAACGGCCCTAACTGAAACTGTAC
>JAQFXM010003266.1:0-20890 GCA_034693345.1 Entomobrya multifasciata | reverse complement strand
CATAAAAATTTCCCAAAGCCTGCATAGAACATACCTAACTCTGTATCCATAGTTTATAATGTATCATCATCGTCGATTTATCTTGCTATAATTGAATTCGTTTAAAAGAGTATTTTTTCGTTTGTGCACAGATATTTAATCCTTTTATTGTGTATATATGGATTTTTCCTTCACTGTTAAATCATATACATACATACACACTTCAATCGAACTTTCATTTTACTTGAAATAGAATGCGTGAATCTCTATTTTATTTCATAGAAAATCGAAAAACATAATCATGTAATGAGTTAAACACGATATGAATAAATTTGTTGAATTATCTCCTGTTATATTTATTACGATAATTTAACTGAGTTATTATTGAACATTTAATCAACTTTTAACCACAATACTAGCATTAAAAATAAATATTTTTAGACAAATAAACGTTTTTAAAATCAACTTGACAAGGCAATGGCTTTAATTGGACTGGGATTCCATTTTAAGCGGAAAAACGAGATTATAATAAACACATTTCAACTTCGTCAGTCACAATTAAAACAATTCTTCAAACAAAAGTTCAATAAACTAAAAACGAGCTGAGTAAATTTTTGTTCCAATGAAAATAAGGTATAAAATAAATAATACTATTTTTGATCATCACACAACATATAATAAAAAACTTATGCACGACTTGCTGGATTATGAGTCTAAACCGATTGAAAGAGCAATACTTCACTATAAATAATTACTTAACGTCCACTGCGATACAGTGACAGCTACATCCGTTGTTATGGAATGTGAAGCAAGAACCTTGAATCCCATATCCTCCAAAGCTTGTAAAATTTGAGTAACATTTCCCATTGGAAGAGTATGTCTCAACGCACCACTTTTAATTCCCAACAAAGGCTCTTCATCCGGAGTCAATACCCATCCCATAGTTCCAATTCCTCCAATGTTTCCAATAAGTCTTCCATTCGGATCTCTGATACCTTGATAAGGAGCTGTTCGCCTTTTCACAAATTTATAGGGTGATAAATCAATTAAGTCAATATTTCCACATATTTCAATTTTCCAGCCACCTTGAGCCGATGGTAAAATAGCGAGATAATCCCAGGTCAACCTAAAATAGTTTTATAATGGTTACAATTTAAAGTTCTTCGCGTGTTTCCTTCCCAAAAAAAATTTGTACCGAATTATTATAATCTTACGTAAGTGTTAACACAGGCATTATTTACAGGAAGAACAAAATGTTGCACAACCAAACAAACCAAAATCCAATATCAAAATAGATGTTGCTGCCATAATTTCAATATAGCTGGAATTCAACATTATTGCTTGATTGACCATGCATGCTATAAACTTGGCATGATACACATTAGTAATGACCTTGAATAAAACATGCACGAATAAGGAATCCAAAATGAATAAAATACAATATATTTTGTACATAAAATAGATCATAATGAATTACTGTTGGTAAAGTACTACAGGTAGTTTAATCAACCATTGGTTACATAACAATATGGATTGAGAATATGTGAAGAACATTTTGGCCGAGTTTTGAAGCAATTTTGCATGGTCACTCATAAATACAATGATGGGAAAAATTCTCAATAAGAATACACCGCATCAAATCATGAAACATGTGTATGTACTATGTATATTCATGTTTCAATGTATGCAGCTTCATTTTGTTCGAACAAAATAAAATCACGTGTGAAATTAATACATTATTGTATAATTTTTTTATATTCATGCGGCTGGACTTTAATTAAAACAAATATAAATGCCGTTTGGATAAATTTTTATCTCCGGCTTTACTGCAGTATGTAAGATTATGTGTAAACGTAATTGTTTCCAGGTTTGTAATACAGATTATTAGTAAATATCGATACAGTAACAGTAAATGCGTGTATGTATAGTCAGTAAATGTTTCAAGTCATTTTAAATGATTTTTTTATTGAATTTGTCTGATAAGCTTTTGTGCCGCATTAGTAAATTATGTTTATATGTTTTTACATCACAACAATAGATTGTCAGTTGCAAAGTTTGGGTACGTTTTAGTGCACTGAGCACTGAATAAAAAATTGCAATTGTACATTTTATTATTACAGATTTGGGCAATGCTGCACATCATTAATTTATAAGATTATAACCGTAGTTTGCATTACAAACATACATGGTTTTATAATACTCCCAACATATTTTTATAAAAAGCCAAAACCTCATACCAATTATATTGTAATGCTTCCAGAAAATTTGCTTTGAGATTTTTCACTTGTATGTTGATAAAATGATTGGCAAAATTGCTTCATTAACCAGAATCATATGCGCGTTTATGTAAAGTTTCATTCATAAATAAATCTTATGTAAATATTTTATCGTCATATTTATATAACATCTCGTATTTATTCTGACCGCATCATATGACAAGTAATGTTTCTAGTTATCTTGTCCTTCGTATGAGTCATTGAGTATTAATAACTACTCATTTCTAGTTTATCACATCAACCAAACCCAATAAAACGTAAAAATTGGATAAAAATACTAATTTACTCAAAACGGAATACGCACTAAGATTGTTTGCTAATGAGTGATTATGTCGTCGTAAGCAATTTACGAATTCTTTGACGTACAATTATGTCATCTGTATTCATTGGCAACAATTGATATATTGCCTATTACACGCGTAATAAGCGCAAGACAATGATAGTGACGCGGGAGACACATAGCTATTACCTTTTATGGTCATTAATAAATTTGAGATAAATGTGATTTTGATACAAACGAGCTAATAAAAATTACAATTATTATCTCAATCACCGGAAACCAAAGTAAAATATAGTGAATAGTATAACTTTGTGTTTTATTCTAAGAACAAGTTTCAGTGTACCAACTGCTAAAATAAAACAGTCACATTTTTTGAAAATTGTTAACTAAAAATCACTACAGCAACCATGCAAGCTCAAATTTTCGGGAAAATAAGTGGAATGTTCGTGATGCTTGTTTTAATACTAGGAGTACTTATCTGCTCTACTTCTGCACGTATGGTTTTTAAATAAATATTGGGCGTAAATATTAAACATTTTTAAAAATTTTACTCTCATGTTACAAAAGTTATCTAAGAAACATGATTCTTTTTATTTAATAGAAGACGAAACTACACCAGCAGCGGCAGCAGAAACGACAGCGGCAGCAGCAACGACAGCAGCACCAGCCGCAGCGGCTGCTGCAACTACACCAGCAGCTGCAGCAGCAACTACAGCAAAGCCAAGCCTGCTTGATAAAGGTGGATTTAGCAAATTCGGATAAAAAAGAAGATTTATTTAACGTTGGTAATTGCAAAATGGAACTGGAATGTTATCGTTAATCTTTCAAAATACTTAATAAAGTTCACGTAAAAATATATGTCAATTGAATAAAAAGCATTAGTTGGTGTTGAAATATTGAGTTCAGATACGTAATTTATTATTGATTTTGCAATTACATATTTTAATATACATATACGCGAAACATAATTCAAATGTCAGCAAACTTGTTTTAACAGGGCTTCATGATTCGATAAATATACTTTCAATGAGAAAACTTCTTTCTACTGGTATTCATCTTGTAATATATTGCAGTATTGATGGAAAAAGGTCAAAGTTCGTTTCCTTTTTCCGAAGGAGTTCAGTCGCAGTCTTCTCCAGAAAATAAAATTAACCTTATTTGTTAATTATGTAAAAATTAATTGTAATAAGTTACATTTTTTATTGTCCAAATAATGACGATGTGATTGCAGTTTTGAGGAGGCGGCAATGGGGCGAATTGAGAATAAGTGAATACGTTGTAAAATGCAACATTTTTTTACAATGAAACAACTACAATGCTTTGTTGGTACACCATAAATAGATAAATGCTGATATTTGGGGTGCATGGAAATTAGCTAATTATGAAGAAGAATTGCTTCATTGTAGTTATGCAATTAGTTTGTTTGTCTGTCGGTTTGCAATACTCTTTAAGCATTCCTTAGTAAAATAATAATTATCATCATTTTTTTTTCAAAAACGATGGAAGATGTTTTTCTTAGTGATTTTAGATGTCTATAGTGAATACAGTAATATCTTTAAGCATGTAAGTAATTGGTCGACTTTTTAAAGTATAAGACCGATTTGGTAACGATGAAGCTTTTTAAGATATCCGTACGAGCATAAAAACACAGTTATAAAACATACGAGCAAAATATAGTTTAATTTTGGGTGACGACTTAACCCAGATATGCTATTGAAGCATAGCTGTTTATGCAACGTAGTATGCATACCATTAGAAACAGATTTCAGGTGAACTGATTATTGATATGCTTCATCTTGCACTTAGGTAACGAAATAAACCGAAATTTATGAAATGATATTTATTGAATTTAGTGTTTATTATAATATGATCAAATTTTAATGCTACAAGCATGCGACAAAACGCATCAATAAATTTGGAGGCATTGACGATCGGACAATCTTGTCATCGTACAAAGTTGAAAAATGGCAATTTATTTATCGTAACGTTTTGACTGTTTAGTCAAATTGTCAACGAAGATATTTTTTATTAAATATTTTACACTTTAAATAATTCAACTAAAACTTCCCCAATAAACATAAACCTACCAATTGCATAATTGGACGTACATCCCATGCATAATTCTAAATCCTGACATACATTTTAATTTTGAACCATAAAACAACATTGTCCATATTTTTAAAATAGAGTTTAACAAAACGTTACAAAAATTTAACCCAGGTTTTCAATGTTTTCAAATCGAAAATACTTATGAATACCATTTACTGTATAAATCCTTAATTTGAGAGCCTCAATTGGCTTTTGGTCGGCTTAATTTTTTAGTCTAATATAAATCATGAGTGAAATTTGCGTTTCTCTAACAGATCAAATATTTGTGATAAGTTAAATCTACAAAATTTAGATTTTGTAGATTTACCTGTGGAATATTTGCTTAAATTAAGTTCCAATGCAAATGTAAATTTTTATTGTAACAGATGCGCGTATGCATGATTTATCTTTGCTTTCATAGACTTCTACTTAAATGAATGGAAATTTGGTGCCTAAAACTGCTTTGTCATTGTTGTTGTTGGAAAGCAGATGTATGGATTTCTGTTGTAACAACCATAGCACGTCAATAAAATTAATGCAATCAATCAAGAAGTTCAATCATAGCCAATAATCGAGTACTAGGCATGCTATAAACGTCAATAAACTTACAAGCTTTTTAAAGTTCCAAGAAATTCCAATATTGCATTAGGTCAACCTAAGATCAAATAAATTATTAAATATAGTAAATCGCTTAACAAGCTTGTGTTCATAATTCAGGTTAAATTACCAAAGATTTCGATTATCCATGAATATTTCATTTCATTTTCTTTAATGACATTTTTCATTAAAGATTTCTGACGTAAAGCACTACTGCGAAACTGGCCTTAGTGAAATATCAGTGCAATTAATACTGCCATTTACATATAAAATGATATCATCAATTGAAGAAGTCCTACAAATTAATGTGTCTGGTTTAAAATTATACGTTATAGTCTAGGTTCGTTATCGCAAAGCAACACATTTTTATCAGCACTAGTGTCAAAAAGTCACTGGTTTAGTCTTAAGTTTTTCATGTGAAATCTGTTCCTCTTTATGACCGCACATGTATTTTAATAGAGATTGTTGAACTATGTAAATCAACTGAAGGCTCCACAACCTTCCAAATGTAAAGCAGGTTCAGGTAATGTAAATCAAAACAACTGGAATTTGTATACGAAAAAGATGTTTCATGCATTTATACTTTTTTTGGTAGGTTTCACTAAGTTGTCGGTCAAAAAAATCAGCGACAACTAACAGTGAGTAAATCTGACATTTTAAAAACTATTCTCAATGTTAATATATTTTTAAGCAGCTTATTTGTAATGTAATCACAAACAAATCGTATTTTATGAGTTCAAGTTTTTATCAAGAAATTCATTGCTCTCAAGATACGAAATAAGTATTACGAAATGCAATCAGCAGAATTACT
The DNA here is from genome assembly GCA_034693345.1 of Entomobrya multifasciata. Taxonomy (NCBI): domain Eukaryota; kingdom Metazoa; phylum Arthropoda; class Collembola; order Entomobryomorpha; family Entomobryidae; genus Entomobrya; species Entomobrya multifasciata. The sequence continues at coordinate 14,859 of JAQFXM010003266.1, read as the reverse complement.
GTGATGTACATAAAATTCTCCAGAAGTTATAGGTACTTATCTTGGTATGCTGTAGAATCGTCGCGGTCGTTGAGTTTATAAAACGAATCTGTGAAGCAAATTTGTCACTTCTCCTGCTGCATTTGAGCAGAAAATATCTGTAGGACATAGCTATTTACTATTACACAGTTAACTTTAGTATTTTTTGATCATGAATTTTCTTAAAGACCAAACTTTTGACTGATATAAAGCAGCTTAAAAGTGACAAAATTTTGTTGGTAATTATTAAGCGGCAAAGCTGTTGACAATACAAAAAAGAACGAGTTACCTGTTTATTAAAATGGACAAACTTTGGTTGTGCTACATTCTTTTGTTTATGCTTGGGAAGTCTATGCTCTTAACAAATGGAGTCAGAATAGTGTTCCATTACTATAGTGAGTTACATTTGCAAGTTTACTGATGTAATAATTTCAAACCGATAAATTCATTAAATTTTTGAATACAGAATATCCAGGGAGTTTTCTCAGCGGCCAGCCAAAACTCGATAAAGTAAGTTAATTCACAGTTTAATGTAAATATCCATTATTGTAAAAAAATAAATACAATACATAGACTAAACGCAATAAAAGGTGATAACAATCTTGAAAACCAAAAGAGTCATTTAATGCAAACCAAATGTTTTCAACAACTCAGAACTTCCGTTTTCGATGGTTTTCATAAGTCATGCAATTTCTTTAGGAACTATTATTTAGAATTAAAAATTACATTAAATTAAAAACACTACCTTTTCAAGTTATTTTATATCAAAAACTTGAAAAGTAAAATATGCGAATCACGCAGTATTTTAAAACAGTTTTAAGCGAAAGTGATGCATTTGGAAAATATTGATTTCATTTTCCGAATACGTACACCAGAATAAAAAATTACAGGGATATGTTTTATTCCTTAAACGTCTAAATAAAGTAATTTTTGTGCCAACTTTGAGATATTCTAATTCCCAGCATACACATATTTTCCACGCCAAGCAGCATAAAATTGCTTAGTATAGTTAATCCCAACACATTTCTTTGCCAACTGCTGCGGTTTCTTTTTTTCACATTGTTTAATAAGTGGCGCGTTTTCAACCTGTTGAAAAAAGGTTATTCTACATAATATCATCACTTGTAATCCCGTAAACCCATAAAACATTTGTAGTTAGAAGTAAATAAACACAAGAAATAAGTTAATCGAACTGATATAATTATGGGGAGTTTTTGTATTCTTAGGTTTCAGATTCACCATAATGTATATAATTTTACCAGGCTAAATTTAAATCAATTTGTACATACAGTCATTAAGTTATCAATATGATGTGATCTTTGACTTCAGTTTTATATACAAATATTTGATGCGCATGGTTGTAACATGTCATCTTCACTTATTAAATCCTTATATATATGGCCTTCAGCTCCAAAAACTAAAACTGCATTAATGAATTTCGCTCTACAGGGGCAGTTCATTAGCAACTCAACTGCAAAATGCAACAATATTCCAGGTGAGCTTTCTGATTTAGGACAGGGGGCTCTGTTTATCAACATTACAACCGATACCTGCCTATTGTTGTATGATGGACTAAATTGCGAACCCGAATCCGCCATAGGCATATCGAAACGGATGCCGGATTCAAAAATGCAGTAAGTTAAATATAATAGCGGATAATTTGATTTGTATTTAGAACCATGCATGACAGTCATTTTTCCCTGTTTAGGAATTTATATTGGATCTTCACTACTCTTAAATCTTTTCACATCTGCAACAATGACAACGGAGGAAATCAATTGAATCTTAACATTACTGGGACTACTACTAACTATTTGTTCAGGAATAAAACCATTTCCGTCGCTTCAGAAATATTTAAAGACGTTTGCGGATGCGTAAACTTTCCCAAAAGGATTCAAAAAATGGACACAATTTATATTAATAATCACGGCAATGAAATCATGCAGTACTATGAATTAGACTGTCTGGAAAAGCCACAGAAGGTTTATAGATTACGGCCGGGCGTGAGCTCGTTTAACGGTGGAGAAAATTTCATAAAAACGTTCAAATCATTTGGTCCTGTTCCAGAATCATTGTACTTTAAATTGAGTTGCCAGACATCTTCCATCATTTTGGAAAATGAGTTTTTTGAAACGGAAAATATTTTTGCACAGTTTGACTTCTCCAGAAATATACCAAAGGAAGTGACGACTCTAAATTTAACCGAAGTCCCCGTAATTCGTTTTTTTTCCAGTGGAAACTTTTATGGTAGTCAAAATTACAGAGTCCAAATAAAATTGTACCAAGTTTCATTTCATTGAAAATATGTCATTCCTTTTGACAGGTTATCTCTCAAATAGCACTGTTAGAACCAATTGTAGCAACATTTCCGAGTTAACCCCCGAAACGTATGGAATCAACAAAATAGGCTCAATTCAAACCAACACATGTGTTATGCTTTATATGCAATCGAACTGCATGGGACGAAGCATTAAAGTTAAAGAGCCTGGCAGCCACAATTTGACAAAAGACTGGCACTCCACTCTTACTGGTCCTCGTACATTGTCAAAGCTTTTTTCGACATATCCAAATCTGGAATTTAGGACCAGATCTTTTAGAATGTGTGGTAATCTTGAAGGTGGACCACAACTTAATGTAGAAATTAAAAGACATGTGCCAGCGCCAGTTTATTCGGAAAAGTTTGAAGTGCTTGAAATTTACACAAACGTTTGTTCCTGTCGTAACATATCCAAATATTATAATCTCCTTATTAACAATTGGTCCATTGACAATCATGGCAACTCAATGTTTGCCTATTTTGAACCAGATTGCATGTCCACGAAATTTTCGCCTCTTTGGATTCCACCAGGTCGTACTTCATATTCAGATGGTTTTAGTTCGTTCAGTAAAACTGATCCTGAAACGAGTACAGTCAATAAAATCCAGTCGTTTGGACCAGATATTCACTCAGACTATTTCAAAAATAACTGCGCAAAGAATACATTTTCCATAATGGATCTTGAGTTACTAGAAACAATTAATAGTACTAACCAAAGAGCGGATTATATACAACAAATTACTCATGAGATGCACGAAAATAACGCTGTGGCTCGCTTTTTCGGATATCCCGATTTCCAAGGTACAATTTCTTTTTGTTTAATTTAAATCGGACTTTTTGTATTCCATTCAATATTTTTCGTTTCATTCAGATTTTCTTGACAGCTACGAGGGATCAGCAGAATGTAAAAATTTACATCGGTCAACTTCAAATGTGGGTTCCATTGAAACGAACTCTTGTATAATGGTATACCGAAATTATGACTGCGATGGACGAAGTATTCAAATTTTGCCACCAAGTATTAAAAATTTAACTAGAGAATGGGAAGGCACAGTAACAGGACCACGGACACTAGGGTTACTTTACTCCAGCAATGATATTTGGGATTGGACCGCAAAATCTTTTCATTTGTGCCAAAGAAACGCAGATGCAAGCCAATCTCTTAGAGTGGATATCACCAAATACGAACATACTTTAGATAAAATAAAAGACTACGAAGATCATGTTTCCATACCTGAAACTCTAAAGAGTTTTCAAAACATATGCTCCTGTCAAAATATTCCAAAAAATATTCGAGATATGGAATCCTGGACAATAAATAATTATGGCAAACCAGTGATAGCATACTTTGGGTACAACTGCACATCGGGCCAATTTGACCCGCTTTGGGTACCACCAGGCCGGACATCGTATTCTATGGGACTGGGATCTTTTACGCAAAAAGAGAATGCAACGCAAACACTTCACAAAGTTCAGTCTATTGGGCCTGATTTAAACTCTGCATACTTTAGAAACAATTGCGTCAAACTTTATGCTAATTTAATGAAAATTGAAATCGAGGAGCCGAAACAAGCTTTTGATGGTAAATCAGAATATGATGAACAAAGAATGGAAATGACAGCCTCCAGGACAATCTTTCAAAATCAAAGCCCTTCCCAAATTCAACAATCCTACTCAGCATCTAAAGAGTTGAAAGATTCCTTTCATGTGGAAATTGGTTCAAGTCTTACAAATATGGACAGCCTTCAAGTAGATAATTCGTTCAACGTTGAAACTAAAATAGCAGAAACGGATTCAAAGTCAATTTCGACTGGATCGCAAAATGTTAATACTAAACAAAAGACTTCTTCTACTGGAACTCATGACACATCAACAAACTCGAAAACAAAATCTACAGGAACTTCTATAGGAGCCCAGACAGGGATCGAAGTAAGAAAAGCAGGAACAGCCATACTAGGATTTGCTCAGTTAGGAGGTTCCGTGGCAGCATCTGCATCTTCATCTGTTGGACAAACTTGGGGTAGCGAAACATCATCGTCAAATTCTAAGGTTAGTAGTTCTACAAGCGAGCATTCATCTGGCGTTCAGGTAGGCGCTTTTGCAGGACAAGAAAGATCAACTTCAATTTTCCAAGAAGAAGCATTTAGGAAGGGTCTCCGAAATGCATACGACAATTCTAGATCCAATGCAACTTCCAATAACAACGTAATTATTGAGGAAACCACTAAAAGGTTTGACGTTTTGCAAACAATTATTGTACCTGCATGTACACAACTTACAGTTCATGCCTACGTAAAAGTTGTGACAAATAAGCGCATCAAATATCAAGCGTTGACCAGAATTGGTGGAAAACTTGGTAACCGTATCATGACAGCAGCTGAAGTACGCCAGTACATGCATACAGACCTAGAATATCTTGAGGATTACGACGAAGAAAATATTTTAGCTTATTCAAATGGCTACATAAACGCAAGGTATGGTGTGTCGTCCTCTGTCAGCGCTCAAGGAAACACCTTACATGACTGTGTAAGTAAAATTACGGTATGAATTCAAATTGCAAACATTATAATCAAAATACTATAGTTAAATCTTAAAACTATTTGTAGCTTGAAGAAAACCAACAATCAAAATGTCCGGAAATTCCGATTTGTTCAAATACAAATAACATTGAATCGAAAGAAACTCATGTGTGTCCAGTAGCTCCTGCTTGCACTATTCCAGCAGAATTTCTAGAGGTAAACAAAATTGTGATAAAACTAGTACAAATTCCACCGACGACGATTGATATTTTAATAATATCAAATTTCAATATAAGCTATTTTCCAGTTTCATTATTTATTTTCTGTGAGTCACAACAACAAAGTTCTGCAATTTTTCTACAAATTCGTTTTCATAATTTTTTGGCCTTAGTCTAATTTCAAACCAAATGCCAATATGGTGAATAAACTGATACATTATTCTACCTCGAAGCATCTGTAAGTGTTTTTGTTTCTTTTTACAGTGTTTGCTGCAGAAAAACTTTACTGTTGGAAATGAATTGCCTACTGAAAACTATTGAAATAGTCCAGAATAGTTCGCTTTGAAGATAAATTGAAATCCACAATGTATAATATTTGCTTCTTTTGTTGGAATTCAATTTTAATCTGAGGATTCAAACGAAACTAAAAATAGTTGTAAAACTAAATAAATGAAATGTAGCAAGAGTTTAAAAATAATTCTCCGTATAACGTTATTTTGTGTACAATTTTGTTAAGATTCGCTTAATTGTGGCAATATATACTAAGTAAATTTGAACACCATTTAATATCGTAATCATTACATTTTAATTTAGGAACGTGAAAAATAGTAAAAATTGCACAATGCATCTTCCAATTTAACAAAAGTGATCCCAGTCAATATATATCCAAATGATATTATTACTGCAACATATATCTTGACCAAATGGTCTATTCTGAAGGTTACATTCAAGATTATTAATTTAATAACTATCAACAATAATTGATTTTGATTTTGCACTTTCATGCAGTACATGCTCTTTCCAAATAAATTGGGCATCGGTTAAAATTCAAGCTCTCTCCATTCAAACAACCAGTACAATTTTCAGACATAGTGTGTTTATCGTTCCGTGATCTTGTAAAATTTCTTGAATTCCTACAGATTTTCCTTAAAACTTTAAACTCATTTAAGCATTTAAGTTTGTTTATTTGGTAGTTTTATTTGCAATCAAGGTCAATGTTTCAGAAAACGTTATACATATTATTGTGTACATTTTTTATAGCTTTAAAATTTATAACTTGACAAGCTTTTATCCAGACTTTACTTGCTTTGCTTCTATTTACGGCTTTACCTCACTTTTCGCTCTTTTTTTACATTAGTGCTTGTATTTTAACGAAAATATTTCAAAAACATGTATACTCGCACCCATTCATTTTCTTTCCATATCTGAGGTCATCTTAATGAAGTGTTTTATTTTAAGTCATGCCAATAAAGTATTATTTTAACTAATGAATGTTTAAAGAGTATTTAAAGACATACAGACAAACAAACTAATTGCATAACTACAATGAAGCAATTCATCTTCATAATTAGCTAATTTCCATGCACCCCAAATATCAGCATTTATCCATTTAGGGTGTACCAACAAAGCATTGTATTTGTTTCATTGTAAAAAAATGTTGCATTTTACAACGCATTCACTTATTCTCAATTCGCCCCTTTGCCGGCCCGCCTCCTCAAAACTGTAATCGCATCGTCATTATTTGGACAAGGAAAAATGTAACTTATTATAATTAACTTTTACATAATTAACAAGTAAAGTTAATTTTATTTTCTGGAGGAGACTGCGACTGAACTCCTTAGGAAAAAGGAAACGAAGTTTGACCATTTTCCATCCATACTGCAATATACGGAACCAATTTTTCAACATATGAATAGAATATCCTTTAATGGATTCCACTAATATGTTGTTTAAATAACATTGAAGTAGTCAAAAATTTGAATGATTTTATGTCAGCATACATGCATAATATGTTAACCGCAAGAAAAGCTCTATGATAATAAAACGTACATTAAAATTGTTGTTGAAAATCAACTTAATTTATTTCTTTGGTACAACAAGCGGAAAATTTATAAATTACAAACGTCTTCTAATTCTACTAAAACTGACGTGTTTCTTTGTTTCTCTAAGAAGTAGAATTATGTTTTTTGACAAACATCTCAAACTTTATGGGCTAATCCGGATTCAAATCGTGGAGCAAAGTTTTACAATCCAAAACAAAAATTATCCAATAAGCGACGAGTTAATATCCTAAATATTACTATTTAAAACCAAACGAACATTGGTGGTGGAAATATTTTTTAATTCGTGTTCTTTTCAAAATAACTAAATTCTGTATTCGAATATTCTTGATTCGAAAAATACCTCAGGAAAAGTTTAAAAAAAATTACATATGAAGATATACCACTGAAAACCAATAGTATACTTTGACGAATTAATTCATCAAAATTTCTCGGAGAAATAAAATTAATGCAAAGCACCTTTAACATCAAAATAAAATACAGTAATAGAATGTTAATTTGACTTATGTATGGAATAGCAAAGATGCTTAATATTGAATTACCGTCCCTGTTATAATTTTTTAATGATTGCATGTACAATCGTAGCCATGACAGTATACCCATCATAACACGATGGAATCGAATGTTTTAATTGTAGTGTTGTAGCACTAAAATACTTGATAAAATTCGCTAAAAACTACCATTATTCCTTCAAACAAATTTGTTCTTTCCGTTCTTAAAGCTTCTATGATTACTAAATATAAGTACTACTTTACATGACAGTTCATACGACAACCCCACATAATTTTTTGCAGCGAAAAATTTAAATATTTTATTAATAAATACCTCATGCATACAAATATCTAAGTTTATATGATCCCTGGAACAAAATAAAGCCAAAACAGAAAGCTTGTGTGTTAAATACCATTAGAGTCATAACTATTTCTGGAATTTCCTTATATGTATTAATAATATCATTAATTACTGAACATACAAAGCTACCCAAAAAAATAAAGGGTCGAACTAAAGCTACTGTTAACAAACCGAAAACTTCTCAAGGGCTGCATTTGTGAGTATTACCGATTTTTTTTCGAAACTGATACGCATCTTATCTGAACCGCTTTTTACTTTTTGCGATGTTTGCGTGCCTTTTTCCCGATTTTCCCCTGTCGGACAACTTGTTCCACTGGAACAAGTTTCCCTTTCAACACATTTGTCCCCTTCTTGGACACATTCTTCTTAGGAACAAAGACTGCAAGCTGTTGTGATAGTACAGGTTCCACATCATTGTCACTTTCCTCATTTTCAATTTTGATTTCTGGACCTGCAGCAAACGTAGCTTCTTCCTGTATCTCTGGCTCCATTCTGACTTGTTGCGGTTCAGGTTCTTTGATTAAAGCAACTTGAACAGATTCTCGTGAGTTGTTCTTCAAGTATTCCGGATCGGCTACTTCCGATATATTCTTCAAGTCTTCATTCAACTCTCGGATGAATGAGTTTAACTTTGGTATGTCAGCATTTTCTTTTTGTTGTTCCCTTTGAATATATTGCATAGCTATTTGGAATTTTCCCATAAGAAGATCGCTCAACTCCCCACTTGTTTCCATCATTCAGCTTTTTTGGTTGGTCCTTCAACTTTTGATGGAATCTACTTTTCCAGGCGTCAATTTTTTTGATTTGTTCCTAAGTTTTGCAAACAAGTACACAAATTAAATAACTGCTAGAACTTAGATATGAAAGTAAAGTTCGTAAAGTTTGCCTATTTTTAAAAAGTATTTGGTAATATTACCTGATTGGAGTGAAAGCACCTGTTTTTTGGAAATCGTCTTGTGTCAGGTAGGTACAAATGCGTGAAGAGTGATATACGTTAGTTAAAGCTCTGATTTTTTGTTACCCTTTAAATCCACTTAAGCCTTTTAACTTATTACGTCAAAATTCAAACTTAAATCAATATTTTAAATAGGTCGGAATCCTCAGGTAAGTATGTACGCTTATGTGCGACCTGCGCTTCACTCAAAACTGCTTCTTTTTCTTGACTACTGAAGAAAGTGCGGAGGGTATTGTCTGTATTGGGAGAATACCTTGTTATTGATGCTAAAAAGCAAGCACAACTTGTGTATTTACGAGACTAACTTACAGGATGACGAATAGATTATACACATAAATTACACACTTTCTCTCCACTACGTGCAATATCAGAGATGTGCTTTCACCGAATCAAGGGCACAGAATCATATCCTACCTGCTGCGCATAGATATAATGAATCAAGTGTACTTTCAAAGCAATTTGTCAGCGAAGCTGCAACCTGTTTTACCTTTCATCTTCTCTGCTTGAAAATGTCACGTAGAAGAGAACTAATGGGAAGATCTTCATCATCGATCTGCAATTTTTCAGATGGAAAAGTTCACTTGACCGTATCAGCCAAATAAAAAACTAAATTATCGTTTCTCTTTGTTCTCTATCATTTTAACCACTTTATTACGTCGGTGGCATAAAAGTGGGAGATATATGGTGTGTTCATTTTAAAAAATATGGGTACCGTTGAATGAATAGAGGTATATCAGAATATAATGTTCTATTTGATTTGTTTTCTGGAAGATCTGTGTGAGGATCCTTTACAAGGATGTCTATGACATTATCATATACTTTCACTTTAGGCTTTGCTCTTTATTGAACTTTATAAGTGTGAGAGTATTAAACACGTTGGAATAGCGATTATAGCAACGTTGCTGAAAAATGGGGCAAATCTATAGTTTTGAACATTGAAGAATCATACGAAAAATGTTAATTATGCTCTTTATATGCGTGCATGATTATTAGGAATGGATAATAATGTACGATTTTAACAATCGTAACGCGATTTACCATAAGACTTCGTATATTTTTTGTTCAAGATGATTTTGTAAAAGATGTATTAGTCTGTTCTCAAGACATTTTTATTTTTTATGTAGCTTTTTTCCACATATTTATTATATATGATATTATTTTAATTTGTTTTGATACTCGGTCCCAGATTTTTATTACGGTCATGGTCAGTAATAAATTTATTCCTTTGGTATATTATTACAACACATTTAAATAAGTAAACAGATGCATTGTTGATAAATCTAAAATTCGAAGTTATTGATATTTTTCATGCAACGACCAAATCATAAACTACTAACTATAGGCTTAAATGCTAACAATTTTTATGCATAACTTTGTTGCCTTAAAACATATTAGTGGAATCAAGAATATCACATTTTTCTAAAATACTTTCATACCAACAGACATCAATAATTTATGCCATTCTCTTTAACCACGAAAATTATTTTATTATTTATTATCCAATTATCGTGTTGGACGTAGCTAAATTTTCTTGCGAATGAATTTAATGAGTTCATAGAATTATAGCAATGCTCTGGAAAGGTTCGTACATTTTATTTATCACCATACGGGTACATGTAAATATCATAGCAATAGGTTGAAACATGGAACAAAGCAATTGTGCATAATTATGTTCTAATTATAATACATACGCAATTCAGAAACAGCTGCTGGAAAACTACTAAGCATCAAAACTTACTGTTTTTCATAATTTTTTACTGTTATTCCCACAAAGTCAGTTTTCGTTTTATTTTATAAATTTTCTAAATGTCACATTGGCAATGCTTCTTGGAATGTTCCTTTTCTTTATTCGCTTGCCCCTCGACTTCATCTGATTTGTTGGGAACCATTTTATAACTTTGCATGATATTCAGCAAATTTTGATTCCTGCCTACCAATTGAGCTGCACATGCAATCAATTGGTCCTCTTCGTATTCAAGTGGATTTTGCGCACGATTCGATAATTCAACAAATTGTTTCTTTAAACGACTTAAATATTTTTGCGCATTTTCTTCCATCAATTCTAATTTTTTTAACCTTCGAATTTCCGATTGAGTTTCCAATTCCTTTAGAAATTCTGGTGATATGCAACACAGAAATAACCTTATCTTGTATTCTAGTTCACTCTCGCTCTCTTGGTTCCATTTTGTGTCATCATTTTTAGAAATATTCAAAATTGTGTTGTTTTCAGCAATTTGTGCTTCAATCTCTGCAGCCTTATGATTAATCAATCCAATTTTCTCGTGGTCACTTTTATATTTCGCCAAATATTGAAATTTTTTAAGCAACTGGGGTTTAGGTATAGACCTTTTTCCACTATTGGCATATGCTTTTGATGATGATGATGAGCTCATCTGCTCCTCATTTGTCTGCTCCATGATTACGGCACAACAGCTTATTTAGGTACTAAACATTCAAACAAATAAGGCACAAACACATTAGATCGTGTCAAGTTACTTTTACAAAATACCAAGGTTATGTTTCCTGTCAAAGTATAAGCGCAAGTATAATATAAATTAGTTTATTAAAAAACCTGACTTTTGATCCTGCGGTGAAAACCTTCCAAATGGCATAAAACGTTCTTGGTGAACTGTGAAACTTCAGTGAAATTTATTATCTGTTTCTCATAAAAGCCGGGTATTCTGTCAATTTTTTGTTTGAGATGCATGGGTCTTGATTTATTAAAATTCAAAATGTTTTTATGATGAACTGGACACTTTTGTTTTAAAATTCACATAAATGCCTGCCTAACTTTCACCAAACATTATTTACGTCAGCTTGAAATGTGGAAAAGTGCTGAGTAAAGAGTTGACACAAAAATAGTTAAATATCATTAATAATGACACGTAATCAGTATTGTTAAAGGCAACTAATTAATACGAGGTGTAGATTGACAGAGGTACACACAAAGAGAGTTATCCCAGTTGTATTTTATCTCTCATAAATATTTGCTCTAGTTCTCAATACTATGTGTCAACAAAAAAGAAGCTATAATACCTATCTGTTTAATGTTCCATCCCAACTTTTTCAGACAGCAATTCAAAGTATGCAAACGAAGATTTTTCATTATTCATCTATATTGTTAACAAATTCATTTCTGTCATTTCAAAGCTTCAGTCATGTCGGTATAAGTACAAAATTAACCTCTTCGTGTACTGCGATATACATCCAAGCAAACTATTAGGCTTTGACTGTCAGTATATCTCGGCAAAATTTAGAAGAAAGTGGATGTAAAAAGTACATGAATATGCACAAACATTTACACATACACTATAGATTTTATATTTAGATACAGTTTCTTCCATAGACTTATCATCATCTTTGCTTCAAATTGACATTTAAACATAGGTTTGCTTATGAAGGTACACTAAGCCCACGCAAGTTATTTCGCAGCAAGATTCTAAAAAATATACGACATTACCCGAGCTTGTGTTTCGTGATGCGAACCAAACCACTTGTTATGGAGAAAGTAGTTCGGACTGAGAAAGCTGGGGCAACAGGCTAGAACATATTAAATACGAATATGAAGATTTTTGATCCACTTGTACGATAGTGCAATTTTAAAGTTGGCAGATTCGCAGTCTGCTTGTGTGTGAGAATGGTGGCTTTATTACCGTGTTTTACATGTAATCTGGTACGACAGATCTACTATAATAATTTTCTTTATGTGCTTTCAATGAATAAGCCATGAAACAAAAAATTCATCATTTCGTAAATATCGTCGATTAATATTTATTAGCTGTTAGATGGGTGTCGGTGGACGATGGGTGCGTAGCAGTTAAATACAATGACAAGAATTAATAATTTAAAATATTATATTGAAGTTTTAAAACACCTGACAATACCATAATCATGATTAATTTACAATTTATTTAAAAAATCATTACATTAGTATATTATGTACATATATATATTTATATAAGTAAATAGACACATCACAGAAAATTCGAAAAATACAGGAATTAGTTTTAAGGAACCGATCGAATCTCAACTCATGCTACAAATTCATAATTTTTATTATAATGTTTTTCAACACAATTTCACTGCCTTTTAATATCTTTATATAATTTCATGTGGCTCATATTTTCTTGAGTACTATCATGCCCATTGTAATCTCCATTACTTCAAATAGTTATTCATTATTTATTAGCTAAATATCTTGTTGGACAAAAGCAAGGGTGCCCGTATGTATTTACACAAGAGAATTTTTTTGTAAGGATATAACTACGTTTTTAATTTGCAATTCAAATTTTTATAAACGTGTTTCATAAATATTCAGACACACAATAAGAATATTATTGCATGTACAAAGAAATTATTGTAAAACATTCAACTTTTAAAGCCGACGTTTCGGTTTCATAGAGTAAACCCCCATCAGGGCATCATGACATAAAAACACACTCGGAAGTAAGTATTAAAAAATACATCTGCAAGTTGACGACGAACATGACTTTAATTACAGCTTTAATCTATTTAATTACAAATCAGAAATTACAATCTCAACTAGTTTTACTAATGGGTACAATCATACACAAAGTGAATACACACTTTTTTTGTAACCCTTCATTTAATAATTACGCTTGTCATTACACTTACCTTGGGTTTTAGGACGATCCGAAGTATGTACTGCTTCTAGAAAAACATGAAACATTAAAACGTAGAAACGTTTTTGAAGAAAACATGTCGGAAAATCTAAAATATTATTTTCTTTTCAGCTTTATACATATTTTTCATACCCATATATTTCTATGGAATTCTCTTTTCTTTCACCGCTTTCCCCTGTGCTTCATCTAATTGCTTAGCAACCAGCATAAAGATTTCCATAATATTCATCAAATTTTGGTTCTTGTCTGCCAATCTCGCTGCAAATGAAATCAGTTCGTCCTCATCGTATTCAAGATGCGATTCCATACGGTTTGACAACTCAACGAATTGTTTCTTCAAACGTGTATGAAGTAGGTGTACATTCGTTTGAAACAAGGATAAAGTTTTCAACCTTTCCTTTTCTGCTTCCATTTTTAATCTCTGCTGTTGTTCTTGTGTAATGGAATCTAGCCATTCTCTTAGCCTCTTATCTCGCTCACTCTCGGTCTCTTGGTTTCCTTTTTGTCTATCAATTGCAGCTATGTAAAGTTTTAGGTTATTTTTTGCTATTTGGTCATCCTGCTCCATTATTCTTTGCTGTGCCTTTTCATTTTCAAGAGTCAACCGTCTATGTTCCTCCACAAGTTGTGAATATTCAAGCATCTGTGATTCGGATACGGGTTGATTTCCACCAGTGGCAGATAATTGGGATGATGATGAGTCCATTTGCTCTCTGTTTCCCTGGTCCATGGTTATACTGCAGGTCAAGTAAACACTGAATAAAATTTAATCACACAAATGAATATGATTCGGTGTCAAACAGTTTTCTCTTGTAAAGTGCTAATAAATATAAAAATAATTTAGTTTATGAAATCACCTGTATTTTGTAATTGTAATGCAAGACGTAATATAAGCACTAGTTCTTTCTTGGCGAACTGTAAAGCTTTTTTGAACTCTATTATTTATTTTTATGTCAACAAGTTATTTTGGAAATATATATACACTAAATGTTTGAAGTTGTTTCGGTCGTTATTAGTTGAAAAATCAATTTGATCAAATCAACTAAACGATTTTGTAAAAAAATCTGAATAAATGCCCGATCTAAAACTCTCCTTTTTATACTCAGTTCCGGTTGACAACTGGAAATAAGTTAAATCGAACACATAAAGGGGACCTACTAAAAGGCACTTCCTAACGTTTCCACTTCCCACTTCCACTTCCACTTCCCACTTCCCACTTCCCACTTCCCACTTCCCACTTCCACTTCTCACTTTCACACCAAAGGTCCACTTCCACACCCAAAATCCACTTCCAAACCCAAAATCCACTTCCAAACCCAAAATCCACTTCCAAACCTAAAATTCACTTCCAAACCCCAAAATCCACTTCCAAACCCAAAATCCACTTCCAAACCTAAAATCCACTTACAAACCCAAACACCACTTCCAAACCCAAAATCCACTTCCAAACCTAAAATCCACTTACAAACCCAAACACCACTTCCAAACCCAAAATC